>JARVGQ010000001.1:48139053-48151000 GCA_031762355.1 Hypsolebias martinsi | reverse complement strand
CTGCTGATTTATTTCATGCTGCTGTGTTCATTCGTACTCATCTACTCACACAGACTCATGTTCGTGCTGCTGTTGTTTGGCGCACTGTTTTGTACTATCAGTGCTTAGTGTTTTCTCAGTTTAGCGTATTTCTTAGTTCATGTTTTAGATCTTATTACTGTTTTTCTTTACAATTTGTATTATTGCTGGATGTAACTGGGGCCCTGTGTACACAAATTTGTTCCACCAAATGCATTACAAGTGGTGCAAATGGCAATAAAGACACCGACTTGACTTTTTAGAGCAGTGGGACAGTGAAGACTGGTAGAAAATGGTAAATGGGCTGTACTTAAATAGTGCCTTTCTATCTTATCGAGATACTCAAAGCACTTTACACTACAATCTGTGCCCTCATTTACCCATTCATACAGCACTCTACAATATCTTACAAGGACTAATCGGTGCTTTTCAACATTCAAACAGTGATGGGACACACATCAGAGTCAATGAAGGGTTCAGTGTCTTGACCAGGGACACTTCAGCCTGTGAATTGGACCCCCAACTCTAGCACTGGAGGGCAACTTCTCTAATCACTCAGCCACAGCTGCTTCTTCAGCTGCCAGCTCTTCTTCTAGAAATAAAAACAAAAATGGAGTGGCATCAAATTTTAGCGGTTTTAGGAATTCTGTTTTGTCTGCGGCATATGTGCCAAACAAACATTTTTCAACAATGGACTCAGCATGAACCAAAGATGAGGCAGAAGACGATGGAGAATGTTGTTTTTCACACGAGGCAGCGGATGGCTTCATATGAGATATAAGAAATGTAAGTTTTTTGAGGTTGTATTTACACAGAATTCCCTGTACTGTAGGCCACTTCCTGCTTTTGGAGTGGTCTCCGGTCCACTTTCATTCACAGTGCACTAGAACCATGTTAGAGTTCACTTCAGCCAAACTGAGACCTAGTTATTCAGAAAGACCAGCGTTCACTTTTTTTGGTCCACATCGGAGTTTGATTGCACATTCACACCTCCGCAAACAAACCAGACTTTCTAGGCAAACAGACTAAATTTCTATTAAAGCGGACTAAACAAGGCTGGTGTGAATGCACCCCATGTCTGTTTGACTACTATTCTCAAAGAGCCATACTTGTTTTATATCATCTCCTGCAGCTTCCTCCTGTTTTCCTGTATTTTACTAATTGTGAATAAACATGCACCTGTATAATCTGCTGTTTGGTCTCTTGTATCTCAGTTGGTAATCGCGGTATCTTGAAAATGACCAAAAATGTGATAATTTTGCAGTTAATTCTTTTCCAAATTTGATCATTTTAAGATTGATTAAGATAAGCTTGAACGCTGATAAGCTTCTAAAACAGCAGATCACAAACCAATGGACAACTGTTTTTTTTTATTTTTTTGTGCGATTATCTCTTTTAAATTCTACAGGTATATTGAATCAGTTGTTTTAATCTTTTTACCTTTTTGGAAATATATAGTCATTTTTTTTTTTTCCCATGGGGCTGCATCCTAATTTGGACCCCAGTCCGATGCCATATTCAACCTTGTGCAGGTGAAAATCCACAGTGGGGATAGTTTTGTCGAGCATTCCAAGGGTACAAAACAGGAAGGAGG
This sequence comes from Hypsolebias martinsi, assembly GCA_031762355.1. Classification (NCBI taxonomy): domain Eukaryota; kingdom Metazoa; phylum Chordata; class Actinopteri; order Cyprinodontiformes; family Rivulidae; genus Hypsolebias; species Hypsolebias martinsi. The sequence continues at coordinate 48,149,388 of JARVGQ010000001.1, read as the reverse complement.
AGAAGCGGAATTGTAAAGGTAACACAATCAGCCGCTAAAGAAGTCACAGGGGTATCAGTTTCTTTAAGCCGCTCTGAGCATGGCACAAGATTAAGATGTGGATTAATGAGCATTTCACTTCATGTCACAGAGACTGTCATGCAGTTGGTTCTACAAAGTGATACTGACCTTCTTGATCCTTTTACGTGAAATGATTATCCAATGTGATGTTTCAGTCTATTTTATCTCATTGTGTATAATACAGAAGTAGCAGCAATCTGCCTAAAGCTACTTTTGTAATTCACAACTTTTTTTTTTTTTTTTTCAGTACAATGTCACAGAGTGGAATCCAATCCTTTGGAGCAGACCTCACCTTTGACTCTCGTACTTGACCTCGTAACTTGGGAATTAATTTGTGAAAGTCACACATGCTTCGACTTTACATGGATCATTGCTTTATCTATTTTACGATGACGTGAGAAAGTCATCCAGCTTAAAAACAAACAATAGGATTTGGATGATTCACTAATCGATTCAACAGTTTTGCATTAAAGCTGATCCCACATCATTTTGGGGTTCAGTAAAGTGAATGGTGTATCTCCATCCATCTCTGAAGATACATGCGCATCATAAAATAATCAGAGCTTTGTCAGTAAGACATATTCATAACATAAACTTGCTGTGTTACAGTTATGTATTTAGGGGCCACTCCTCCTGAGACTCTGTTTTAATGCTACTCTGTGTGGGTGGGTAGCACAGGTGCACATTGGGGCACAGTTACACATCCCCCCTTCTCATGTCCGGTGTGCATTGTGTTCATTTACTTTAGGTCAATGTTCCATAAGGATGAAAGTATGTGCATTGCTAGCTTTCCAAAAGAACCCTCCCTCCCTCTACCCACCTGTCGCAGTCCTTGTTGCAAACAAATGTAGGCCTTTCCACGAACCATGGGTAAAATGTGCATGGGATATAAGGTGAGCTTTGGACTGTGGATACGTAAGAAGGGGTTGAGCTGTGCTGCACATCAACCCTCCCTACAGACTTTTTCTCAGTTTCTTAGTGTAGGGAGAGGCTGGTCGGCTGTCCCAAAACGTTTCACCTCCGTGAGCACGCACAAGATGTCCATTCATGGTCCATGCCCCTGCAACTTTGCAACTCCCCCCTTTACCCCTCCCTTCACTCCCTTCATCTGCAGCTGAAGCAATTCAACTCAGGCCAAAAGCAGGGACCTTTAATCTAACAGAATGTAGCAGGCACCTGAACTACTTAACCGCTGTGTTTGTTCAAGAGGGTGGGCACAGAGGCTAAGGTAACTGGGGTGTAACAGAAAGCTCCGAACTTTATCTCTGGCCAGGATGAGTACATTTCCTTTCTGTTGTTCCCAACAAAGGCCAACAGGCACAAATGGTCTTCTATCTGTGTCATTGGGAAGTGGAGAGCAATTTGTTTCTATTAAACAGGACGGTCCTCATCTTCCCCATCCAGACCCCCCTCTCTTCTTTCCCATATTATTTCCAGTGGCTTTTGTGCTGCAGGTAAAACACTGACAGTCAGTAGGTTTCATTTGAGCTCACCTTGACCAGGTGGGGTCCATGTAGTCTTTACAAGAAAGGCCCTAAAAAGAGCACAGAGAGTTTTGTCGCTTGGGTTAATGTGCAAATTTATGTGGAGCACATGGGGCTTCTGGTATAATGAACACTACGTAACTGGGGCTGAAGCAAAACCTGATTACAGAATTCAGCAAAACTTGTACTGCAACACCTGCGGTTGTGCTGTCCTCTCTTTATCACGTGTGCAGGTTTCAGTGATGCACAGCAATCCATTGTCCACACACGTACACACTCCACAACACATTGCTTTCTGTGCTTCTTTCAAATATATCACAGACAGTGTTACCCTTTTGATTTATCCAGATTCCTGCAGAGGGCAGAAATACAACAGTGAACCGCTGTATTTCACCCACACTAGTTTCCGAAGCACAAAGACCCATTCCCTGAGTCTGACAGAGTCAAGATGGCTACCTTCACAAGACTGTGTTTGTCTTTTTTATTTGAGGTTTTTCCTTAGTCTATTTATTTTTCCTCGCTACAGATAATACATCTTTAGAGTATGACTTGGTCATAATAACACAAATCAAGCCAGAAACACTACACTACTGTTTGTCTTTGAAGATACTACTTTTAAAGCAAAGCAAAATGTTTACAAAAAGATGCCCAAAGGAAGATTTGTAACAAAGTTTTTCCATAATTCTGTGTTTCCCTTCCTTTCCTTTCATTATGTTAACCAGGAAACAGCCAGAATTAGTTCCAACAGTAAGTTAACAGTTAAGTCAAGACATTATCACTCCTCCATTTTCCCTTATTTGTTTTTCCTTTCTTCACGTTTTAATCCCAGCCTTTATTTTATTTATTTATTTTTTTTCCTTTGCCTTTCTCCTTTCTTTGTATTGACGCCCTGGGACCCCATCTGGGCCCTTTAGAGGCGTGAAATGCACAGTAATTATTAGTAATCATCACACACCATCAGAAACGGATCCTAGTGCTGTAATTACATGATAAATGTCTGCCTAACACATGCCCTCTATTTAGCAGCCCCCTGGAGACTGTGGATAATAGACAGCTAACAGGGATCCGCAGAATGGGCCTTTCAGAGCTGGCCGGAGCTCATTGTCTATGAGCGAATGCTCCCTCTCCCCCAGTTTGGCAACAACGCAGACCCCAATCAATCCAATCAAGCCCCTTCTACCCAGCTTACTGATGCCTCCTCTTACACACATGTCTGCTGTCATAGCTAAGTAGACAGCAACGTCAATCACAGGCATTACACCGCTTTGCTAATGGCTGCCAAACAATTTCACTGGAGAGAAAAGAGTTTTGTTCAGCCATTTATCAGTTAATGGTGGCTTTGTTTAATGCTGGTACTGACCCCTGAACAAAATGTGATAATAAGCAGTATTCATATTATCACTGTGCCCTTTGCTGTCATTGATTTAAATATAGTGTTCTGTTTTAATTGCTGCTGTTTGAATTAAGATCTGCTTTCATCTAACACAGTTAAAAACTTTTTTTTTTATTTTTTATGCTCAGATATTTTCAAACTCGGTTTTACAAGCAGCACCTTCTCATACCAGATCAACCAGTTTGCTGGTGACAGCCAAACTAATTGTTCACATGCAAAAGGAGGACCATCAGCCTAACGATAGTTAGTGCCATGATGACTGCTTGCTATTCGCAGAGAGCTGAGTAATACTAGCAATGACAGCATTATAAGAGGAGGACAGTTGAACACAGAGGCCTCCACTCCTGTTTAACAATGGGGCAGGTTCTCTTCACAAAGATGGCCTCCTTTACTCCTCTCTCAAACCAATGTTCCATTCTATCAAGGATGTGAACATCTTCATCCCTGAAAGAGTGACCGCTGGCCTGGAGATGAACCACAGAGTCCAAGCCTGAGAAAATAAAGCAGCCACCAGCCTAAATGATGGCCCAGCACAGAAGATCTACATCATCGGGCCAGGACTCTGTTTACTCTCATCTGCAGGCCAGAGGTCACTCTTTTGGGGTAAAGGTCCAACTTTTGCATGTGAACAACTAGTTTTGGCTGTCACCAGCAAATTGGCTGATCCATTCTGAGAACCTGCTGCTTATAAGACAGAGTTTGTTTGTAGCTCTTCAGACTGAGGAAGTCTTCCGGACTAAAGACAAAATGTCTCAACAACGAAGAACCCATCCAGAGGACTGACTCAGCCATGTGAAAAGTATGGTTCATGTGCATCTGTCTTGTGACTGTATGCCTGAAACCCTAAAGCATCCTCTTTCTAAGCACATTGTAACCATAATAAAAGTATAAATAAAAGTGTTAAGCTTTAATATTTTGATTCACAGGTGCGTATCCATCCAGTCTAGTATCCCATATAATTGATATTGATATATTCATTAAACAACTAGTACTGACTTTTGAAACAGACAAAAGTGCATACATAAATCAACATTTTCCTATTTTTTTTTCCTGATAAAAAATGTGTTATTAGACTCTTGCACTGTTATTTACAGTAAGGTATCTGTAAGAATAAGTGACACTGTCATGATGTACAGTGAGAGCAGCAGCTGACAGTGACAGTTAGAAAGAAAGTGAGGGGGCCACCAAAGCTCGATCTGTCCCTCTGGGGGTTTTGATGCAAATAAGGCCTACGTGGGTAAATAGATACCTTCAGCGCTACTTTCAAACAACAGTTCTGTGACAGGTTTTCATATTCTCTACTGGTATTCCTGTGCATAAAAAAAAGATAAAAGTTGATGGTGGTCATGCAGTTTGAATCTACATATGCAGTGATCAGATATGCATGCAAAGAAGCAGACTGTTATCTAAATCCATAGAGTGAAATGAAGAATCATGTTTGTGAAGAACAACATAGATTTGCCTGATATTTGCCTAGCAGGCTCTCAACAATGGTCAACTCATTGGGATATTTTATATATTAGCCAGACCAGGCCACAACAGTGTTGGCTGTTAAACAAATTTGATATACTGTCTTTTCATAATATGAACAGTAATCACTGTAAAATGGAGCACGCAGGCTGTTTACTTCTTGTTTCTGTTCATGTGTGGAAACTTGAAATAACTGATTTACAGGTAAAAGGATGTGGAGTTTAATTTAGCTGTTGACAAATTACACACCGAATGCGCTTTGATGCATGAACACCGCAATGACACGCGCATTTGTACTTTTATTTCACTGTTTTTCTAAGAAGAGGAATGTAGAGAACAACATAATAAAATCTTTATCTTAAACAAAATGACGAGTGCTTTGAAATTTTTAACTTGCTTTAACCTGCTGATCATCTTGTCAAGGGTTTTGTTATGTCGAGGTTATTTTCAGGATTGTGTGTTCAGACCACACGCGCACACTCAAATATAACAGTTCTGCCTGAGCTCAAAAGCAGAAGCAGGTATTGACTGAAATGCAGTGCAATCTCAGCCTGACAATAACAGACATATCAACTATCCTCTAATTGATACAGCTAGGCAGACAGTCACTCACTTAATGAATTGCTAATAGCCCTCAGCAATGCTATGAGTGACAGGGGCCAAGCATTCCACCTGGTGGAGGCTGCCTGGGGAGTGCAGCGGATGGAGATGCTTTCCATTAATGGGGGCAGGATGCCTAGCGATTGTTCAGTCTTGTGTGGCGAGGCCCTCGTTCGCATGGAGGCAACGCTTCTCCCTCAGCGAGCCCCCTCAACGTCAGACAGCCAAGCGTCAAGGAGTCACCGATAATGAAGACCTGATCAAAGGGATGTTGCATTCCACGAAGCCTGGCTGAGCAACCAAACAAGATGAGTGAACAGGGCAGAAAGAAAGACAAGGAGGAAAAAGGAATTTAAAGGGGAAAGAATTCTCTACTCAACGTAATGTTTACGACAAATTAGCTTGCACAGCATCTTTCTGCTAACTGCGTTGATCTCAAAGTCTAGTCAACATGATGTGGAAAAAGACGTCATACGTTAGATCGATTCATTTTCTCGGCTGAGCAAGAACGCAAGACCAGTGTGTGCAGACGTTTTTATGAATATGGGCGTTAAACATGCCGTGCTGGATTTGCCACAAGCTGTAGTGTTATTTATCCTAATGCATTAAGCTCCTGTCCCTTCAACTGACCCATAATTTTCTCCTAATAACTGATGTGAGTAGAGTGATTATAGCTTTTCATTAGTGCCGGCAGCTTTTACTAGTGCTATCCCAGCTAAAGGGCCCTCTCTGTAATTGTTAGCCATTATAAATATAGTACGTTGAAAGTACAAGGGGGGCAGTGAAGCCTCTTTGTTAACTGCTGATGATTGAGCAATTAAACTTTGCCAACTTAATTACCTCTCCACAGCAACATGGAGATTCAGATGCTTACAATATGGTAAACACTGTTGTCAGAGAGAGACAGCTTTCTGCTTATTGCAGGGTTAAGTCAAATGTTTAAGGCCGGCGGGGGGTGGGGGTGGGGGGGGGAATTGTTATTTAGAATATTTTTTGTGCTTTTCAGCAATTAGAGTTCTTTCATTTACAAAAATAATTAAACTAGTAGTGGTGGTATTTGGTTTTTATATTACAAACATTAATTCATATCAGACCACCTGTTTTGTTTTTTTAATTAACGGCCTACTTATTGCAGAAGACAAAAAAAAAGAAAAGAAAATCAGCACAGTTTCATTTGGTTTGCACCATCAAAAGCCTAACAGATGCTGTTTAAAGCAGTAACAAACAAACAACAAAAAAAGCATCAAGAAGAAAAAAAAAAAACCTGCATCCATTTGTCAGCCAAAGTCAGAATCACACTATGCAAGCTCCTCATTAAGTGGCATTAAAACTGTGAAGGTCTATAATTATCGAATAAATCCTCGTGCACATGAATGGATTCATTGGTGTGCCGTAATTCTTGCTAACACAGAGCAGCTCCAGCATTGAATGAGCCTTTTGTGCGCATGGTGGGAAGGCTTTTGTAAAATTATGCTACTGCATAAAGATGCTAATCATAAATTAGCATTTCAAGATGGAGCATCGCGTTTGGACGTGCGTTTGTGCATGTATATAAATCTGAAAATATAAAAACTCAAATTTCATCCCCACTTTGTTCAGTTTCACATGATATCCAGGCAGCGCTTTTTATTCTCACTGGGTCAGACTGTTAAAGCACAGCAAACAGAAATATTTTGGAAATAAATCCATGCCTTTAGGTTTTGATAAGCAGATGTGGGCAAATTTAACTAATTTGATCTCACCTTTTTCATTTTATTTTTCTTCTAGCATCTTTGTCTTCAAGCTGCAGCAGACATCTACAAACAGAAGTGTGCACCCTACAACACAAACACAAAACATGGGTATTGTGGACCCTAATAGAAGCCACATGACAGTGGTATTAGATTCAAGTTTCCATTCATTCCCTGAGAGTAGCAGGTGTGTGTTTCACTACCCACCAAAGAAAGCACAACTCCAGTCTTAGCTTCTCAATGTAGGGGCTGAACCCACTAATAAAAGCAGAAAACGAGACCAGTCTAGAAACAGCACCCATTTTCTGTCCACTTATCACCAAGCTGGCCCTTTTGTCAATTAGGAACCTGCTTGTTTGATGTGACAATTAGTAAGAAGGCGCATGGTCATCAATCCCAACATGGTTTCACAAATAATATGTTTGTATACATATTTTGAAATGACACTTCCTTGCATTGTAGTATATTTTGTATTTATGACTATTTCCATTGTTCGTCGTTTTGTGTACTGTGTTAAAAGAGGAAATTGCCAATTTTGTTAAACACTAGGCCTGCACAGCTATGTAAACTGTTTGTTTTATACCGATGAACACTTGTCAGTCACACATGTGGATTCAGACTCATGTTGCATCCAAGTTCTGGATGTTTACTTGCAATATCACCGCTTTAAATCATTTTGTGCAATGACTGGAGGCATTCGTTGTTCGGGTTTTGCAGAAATGATTTGCATTGAAAAAAAGTATTGCGACCTCAGAACGAGGAGACCATGTAAATGATAACTGTAGCAGTGGATGATAAAAACAAAAGGATGCTGATACGCAGTTGCATTTAAATTTTAATGTGATTTACCTAACCACAGCTTTTGTCGAAGGGAATTCTTACAAAACACATTGTTGTGCTTCACCAGCGGGGTCACTGGTTATTTTCCTCCTTGCTGTTTTCCATCAACCTTCTAGGTCAATAGCATCGCACTGTTTTGCATCCTTCTTCGCCCTGCAAAACAAATGGGGGGGGGGGGGTGTATGCAAAACGCATGGCTTTTCAAAGATAGAGCTCGACGCCAGCCAATGCATCAAAGAAGTTCCTCAACACGCTTCACCTTTACCAATCTGATTCTTGAACATGACTTGGAGGGCAGCTGACGTCCCACCTGCTTTTAGAACAACATTGTTCAATTTAGGTATTTTCATATTTTGGGATATGACCAGAAAATGGGGAAGCAGCTCCGTTTGGTGGGTTTGCATAAAATGCACACTTTTGACACTCACCATCTTCAACACAGTTCCCTTTGACCAGCATATGAAACCATCATCACAAGAAAGATAAATACTCGAGTATTTGAAACATGTCTTTTACACCACATGTAATAAATGATGTAATTAAATATGACATGACTGTTTAATTTAAAGGATGGATGACTGGAAGCTGTAGCAGTGACTGCGCACTAGGTGGTGCCCCACCTCTTCACCAAAACAACCAGAGTTGTCCAGTCTTGGGCATTTGTTAAGCCTAACCACACTAAAGCTGTCGTGAGCTGGTGAGCAGTGAGGAAGTTTAAGTAATGAGCAAACAAACATCTAATTAAGAATGCTGACTGATAAGTGTTTGTCAGTCTTTTTTTTATATGTTTAAAACAAGTTACTTTAGGTTAAATGTGAAAAAGAATAGTAAAAGTGATTTCATCCGGACATGTTCCCACACAGCTCTCTACGTCTCCCTCCCCTCTTCTCAATAACTCATAATAATGTGATGTGAGGAGAGAAAACTAACGCTGGTTGATTAAAAGGATTCAGGTGATGGAGGCTCCATCCACAGTGCCGAGGGCCAATAGTTTCAGCCAGGCCCAAAGCAGCAGCTGGAAGCATAATTACAGGAGCTGATTTATACATCATTAAGGCGTCCATATCGGTCACCCCTTTTGAAAAGAGCAGTTAAGCTACTTACACTTTTCACAAAACAGCAGCAATTCCGCATAAAATGAATGTATGTCGTTCCTCTGAAAGCATATGGTATATTTCTAACCTATTAATAATTCAAGCTGAATGAGCAAAAATTAGTTGGCTCGGTTACCGCCGCGTTTGTCCCACATTCATTTCACCAACATTTTGTAAATGGGGCTATTACGGTAAAAACAAAGCAGAGTGAACGACCACGGTTTGCAGTACTTAGGGAAAGAGAGGGCCTCATTCGTACACCTGTCATCTCCCCAACAAGGCACCATTATGGTTTGCAGAGAGGTGATATCACACCTTTCACTGTGGCTGCGTCCCTTCTCTGGAAAGGCAGTAGCTTTAAATTTTGGAGTCTTTTTGTGAGCTAAAGCCCTCTGTAACCTGAAGATCCAGGCACTTTCATTTCAGTCTGTCCAAAAAAATAAATAAAAAACATTTCAACTGTCATTTCAAACTAAAAGAAATCATTTGCATTTCTACTGAGGCCACAACGAAGCCGGTGTGTGCTTGTTCTACCTCAGATCAAACAATGAGTTTGTTCTAAACTCCGAATCTCATGACTACAGTTTAATAGAAATCAAACGAGTCCTCTTTTATATGGGCTGCTGAAGACTGCACAAGTGAACAGGTGTTCTTTTAGGTACATCACAGTATACACATTTGAACAACCCTTGACACCTATGTATGGACAATTATTTTTTAGATATGCACACACACTTACAGACGCACACACACATTCACCCTGAGCGTAGAAGGAGCAGCTGAATGAGGCTGAGCACATTGTTGCTTTAACCTCCTGCACAAGTTATCCCTCTCAGAGCTCCCGAGCCCTGGCAGCTAACTCTATTGGCTTTTTGTCATGGAGCTTTAGCTTGTGTGGTGGTTGGGAGGGGTGGGCAGAAGAAGGGAAGGAGATTGGGGAGGACAAAATGGCAAAAAAAAAAGTCTTTCTTTCACATGTCTTCTCAAGTGAAGTAAGTGTGAGCCGGGATAGAAGAGGCCTAGTGAAGGTTTGCTGAGAGCCCGTCTGTTTAGGGAGGCCATTATTTTCAGTAGATCATTAGGCTTTGAAGTGAACGTATGAGACCGAGCACACTGCTTTGGCACCACCCAACCACCTGACCCTTCAGCTCCACTCTGTGGCTGAACAGTGAGTAAATGAACCAACCTCCGATAGTCCCAATATTCAGGTTTCGCTATGACTACTTACAATAATGCTGAGGCAGCTAGAAAACAGTGACACATTTCCTCTCTAATAAACCTTATGATAGAAGAGGATACACCAGTGGTGTAGTCTACGTGATACGCGGGTATATGGAGTATACCCACTAGAAAAGCTTAAGATTTTCAGTATACCTACTTAAAAGTGCCCACTGATACATGACATATCATTAGGCACATGTCATTATATGTTAAACTGCAGTTAAGCACTTCCGTAACAATCTATCTGCATGCAGCGCTTGTTTATTACATACACTTATCCAGAAAATTATTATACAGGTAGTCCTCGACTTACGAACGGGTTCCGTACCTACCAACCGTTTGTAGCGCAATTTTAACGTAAGTCGGAACTCATTATATTGCGCCGCAAACCCGTTCGTAAGTCCGGATTTTTGCCGTAAGTCGAGGAAATACATGTAAAATGT
>JARVGQ010000001.1:48126258-48138953 GCA_031762355.1 Hypsolebias martinsi | reverse complement strand
TGGGAGCAATAATGAAGGGCTAATGAAGGGCTAATGGCGTACAAGGGATGCTAGCGATGCCGTCCTCCTCCGTACAGTACTGTATTCCTCCACCGCTGCACCGCGTAACTGTATTCTTCCACTGCTGTGCAGCTGCGCCACCACATTACAATGTTTAACGTCCTAAAACCGTCGTAACCGCGTAACTTGAATAAGGGAGATGCGTTCGTAACCTCGAAACGTCGTAAGACAAGACCGTCGTAACCCGAGGACTACCTGTATAAGCATCAGAGAAATTTGAAAATGTTCAAAATGCATAAAAATCAACATAAATTGACAAGTACATTGTACTAACTGGTGTACTTTGGTTTCTAAGCACCGTACAGTATACGGACCGACTGTGGTAAAGTTAGTTTTACGGTGGAATTGGACATTCCCGCGCCGTAGCTTCAATTGTGTCCAGCGTCCAATGTAAAGCTAACTTTACTGCAGTACCCAATACAAAAATGTGGACTACACCACCGGGATGCACATATATCGTTTGACATTGTTCAGCTTTGTTTGTTTACCTTCATGAAGGGTTTTGTGTGCAGCGTGAATCTTCAACGAGGTCACATGAGCTAATTAGGAAATGTCAAACCTAAGTTGCCACAAGTAAAACAAAAATCACATTAGCGGGTTTGAATGTGCTTGTGTGATTAAGGTGTCTAAAAAGAAGACTTCCATCTCAATGGACCTATTATTACGCAGGAAGAAAACAATCAGTGAGAGGTCATAACTCAAAAAGACTGGGGGGTATGCATTGGCAAATACATTTATAAACTCCTCCATCTCTTTGTCCCTTTTCCCCCATCCTGACTTACAGTCTCTTCCTCCTTTACTTGAATGTCACTACTCTGTGGGAGGATTTAATGTTGCTTTTAACCCTCAGCGCTTCATAATTACCTTGACATTTACCCTGCATTCAATCAAGTTTTTAACTGCAGATTTACTACGATGACTTTTTTTGCATTGCAGAGGGGAAGACTAATTATCAGGTTTACCAGAAACTACGTTATTTCGTTTATATCTCTAATATTTTCCGTGCTCTGATTTTTTTTCTGTGTGGAAGAGTGCCGTGTCAGCTACTTTAAGACAGAGTGACACAAGAAAGGACAGAAATACTATTAGACGAAGTATCAGATGTCTTGGGGTGTGAGCAGTAGAACGGAGAAGCACTGCCTATCCCTCCTTTATTGCCCAGGTTATTATCACAACTGCTGGGGAATTGTCGAGACGGGGAGACGGGAGTGGCAACGATCCATCCGGGACTCGTTCATCACCATGCACCGTGGCCCCCTGACTAGAAATTACATCTGCATCTGAATTAGTAACATTATTCGCCAATTTGGCTCAGAGTGAACATTGTTTCATTGAAGGTGGAATTAAATTAGAAAATGAGTGAGTCTTTAATTTTCAGATTATAAATCAGGGAATATAATTCACCTCCTTGTACCTTAAGGGCAATCACATTATCCTAAGCGACATTTTATCCTCCGCCCGCCAAGTAATCTCATCACCATATACAGTCACACACCAATCATGCTTCCTGGGGAGGCAGGAAATACATCTTTCTCCTCCAGAATTAGACATAAAATATGAGTGCCTCCATCTGCAGGAGAGCTTATTTTACATGAAATTTGATGGTCCTTCTGAACTCACAAACAGTATTGAGAATTACTTGTTTCAAGGAATATTGCTTCCATTTTATCTTCACAAATGCCTAACCTTGTTGGCAGAACATCAGGTGAAGTCACATAATGTAAAGGTCCTATGATACATTATATGCAACACTGAGAGGTTTACAAATGGAAAACACCATGAGGTTATCTAAAGAGGTTGACTCAAGCGATATGGATTTTAAACCACTCAGAAACACTACCTATGCTTTTCTGTTTTATTTTATATTTTACATTTTGCAACGCTTTGGCAGCTATAATAAAAGAAACATTTTCAACTAAAAACCACTGTAACTTTACAGTAATAGCAATAAACAACCTAGAACAACAACCTAGAACATTATTAGAACCTGATAAAATTAGAAAGAATGGACCTGGACCTTTTACTGCCAGGCTTTCTTAGTCTTTTCCCCAAAACTCTGCCTGTTCATTTCATTCTGGCCAATGCTCAGACCTCATTAAAAATGAATGCACCCCTTAAACCCTAACACTAGGCCTTTTCCATTAGGGAGAGATATGAGGGTGATAAACATTATTTGTGATCGGATATGAATTGTGCGAGGATTGGCTGCAATATTGGAAGCCACATTGAAAAGTGATTGTGCTTGAATTCCCCCATGCAGTTCTGTGCCGTATCACAGCTCTTGTAATTTGATTCCTATTCATTTCAGCCATTGTTGTGTATTATATTGAAAGCCATATCAAGCTGATCTAGACCATCCAATTTGGATTTTTGTTATTTTGTCCCACTTGGTTGATTTTAAGCTGATCAGGATATTTGCTTGGCACAGCCTTGGGCATTCTGAAAGGCCTTATCTTACATTTAATTACCATACTGCTTTTGTTGAAGCAAAAATTCATCTATTTTGGTGTGTATGCATAGGGTGTCCTTCTGCCTGTCTGAATAAAGAGAAGGGAAGACAAGAAAAAAAGAATGTTTGGTTGTCTTCACTTTGTCTGTCACCCTTTTAGATATACTGTACAGATGTATGTTCATGGAAATGGTGCATTGGTGCATCCCCCATAAAAGCCAATAAAAGCCAGGCTATTGGAGATTCACCTCTGAGTGCTCTACTGACAGCCTTCCAGACATATACATTTAATATTCCATTGACTGAATGATTTTTATGAGGCACAGTTAACATTATCATCAATATTGCCCCCAGGACCAAGACATAAACTTAAGAATAGTAGCCATTATAAGTTGCAAGTTCCCTGATAAACATCAGTATTTAGGACTTTTTTTTTATTACCACACATATATTCTATATCCTTTTTTTATGTTACCCTATGATGAGAGAAATGTGTTGTACGTGTCATTGTGTAGGCTTAAAGGACATTTCCATAAAGGGATGCATTTCATACAGAATTGCGGTGCAGGTATATGCGTGTCATCTGAACACATTTTACAATATACACCACAATTCAGGTGGTTTGAGCTGTATTAGCCTGTCTGTTTGACCCCATGATGGTTGTCAATGTACCTATCTTGCTTTCCTCCAGGTTCGCCAATAGTCAGAACAGGATGATAATGGTGGCCCTTGGATACTCTGCTCCACAGGGCAGGGATGCAATGGGCTACAGTTCAGGCACATTTTAATATTAATACGTATAAAAGCAGTCCAACTGGCGCAGAGTCATCAGCTGCAGACACACATACTCACACTGGCATGCAAAAGTGCGTGGAGACACACACTTTTAGGCAGACATCTGCATGCTTACTGTTATACACATATACACAAAAACAGGTAAAAAGGCCCATTATGGATGTAACAGCACGGCATTTGTGGCTGGACCGTTTCCCAAGGTCAGTTTGAAACATTTGCCAGCCCGAAACCTACACAAAGTGCCGGTTGTTCACACCTGTTGGGGGAAAACACACATTATGTAAATGATTCTTCTTTTGAAATGAAACACACACAACTAGAGACGGTGTGCTAATGGTTATCATGTCAGCCAAAGCTAATGGTTGTTGTGTGTGCGTGCTCATGTGCACACTGTATTGCGCGTGTTATAGTTTGTTATACGTGCATGTGTGGAATCACAATTTTCTTTGTTTTAGATTCCTTCTATGAATCAATGAATACTGAATTCTAGGGTAGGTTGATATTAAAATCAGGTAACAAGGACAATTTTTGCTTTCTTAATTTTTGCTTTTCATATTTTTATTACTTTATAAAAGCAGTACTGCATTTTGATAAATACAGAGAGAGCAGGCCTGCCTTCTGAGGCAATAACTCATCTATTAGTCCGGAAGTAAAGGATGGTGACAGATATACACAATGTCATCTCTGTCACTCAGGCACTTTAAATAATCAAATTTTATTTGCATACTTTTACACTGGCTGATGATTTGGTATCAGCAGCATCTACAAACAGTCTAAAGTAATGAAGCATACAGACAGTTCAGTTAGCATAAATTGAAGGAAATGCATCATTTTAAAGAGTGGGGACTAAAGCTTCTCTGTTTTGTGTAGAAGCCATGACATTTTACCACAAGGGCGATGAGGAAATAAAACTGAAATGATTTGGAGGTGAAGTTGCTGAGGGCTGTCTGAGTCACTAACATGTACAGTGTACTGAAAAGCAGATCTCAATGTCAGTAAGCAAATTAAGGAGCTAGGATGTTGTTTTCCTGTAGATTATGATACGAGATGTAACCATTCAAAGGGAAAATTAAATAGCATATTAGGAAATATTTTACATGGTGTCTGTTGAAAGGAAGTGAGCAGAGACAGTAATGATTTTCATTTGTCACCTAACTGCTTCCTTGAGCCTGTTTTCTACTATTTGCAACAAAAAAAAAAAAAAACTCATATTAGAAATGATTTGTTGAATCTCCTAACATTATAAAAAGATTAACAAAAAAATATATATGTTTTGGGAGGAAAAAAGATAAATTGAAGTAAAATTTCAAAAACCAAAGGGTCTTTTGAATTTGATCCCATTTGAATGGTCTTATGTCCAAATGGACATTTGTGATCTCTTATGATCAGCATGTGGTGTTCAGAGTAAAAGGAAACATTATTATCCTAAAACCTTACCTAAAAGGAAGGATAATAAGGGCAGCTATGAATATAGCCCATCTAAGAAGACTTTTTATTGGAGGAAATAAAACCATAGCTTCTAGAAGCTTTTAGCATGAGCACATTTGTCTGTCACTCCTGCTAAACAAAGGATACATAAGACCTCTGCTTACCCAAAAGGGTGACTCACTGTCACAGTGTAACCAAAATGAAAATGAATGATGGACAATGAGAGAGACAAGTGAGATGAGATCCAAGCATTGTCTTGATTCATGTTTCTTGATTTTTGCTGTTTTGTTGTATTCGTTTTGTTGTTGTGTTCTTAGGTTTCCGTGTTTTCTTGGGCTTTTTTTTTTTTTTTTCTTTTTTTTTTTTTATTCTTTGTGTTTAGTTTGCTTTGTTTCCCAGTGTCTCCCATTGTATCAGTAATGTTCCATTCCTGCCCTCAACCATTCTCACCTGCTTCCCGTAATCTTACTGAGCCGTCTCCACTTGTAATCACTGCTCCCACCTAAACTTACTGGTTTTCACCTTTATTTAGTCTTTAGGTGTCCTGCCTATTTCCTTGTCTGCTTGGTCCCAGTGTATTCCTCGTTTCCAGTTGTTTAGTTTTCTTCCACCGTAGTTTTCTTATTTAAGTTCAAGTTTGTTCTTCAACCAATGTGCTCACATCTGCCGCCGTGGGTCCATCCAAAACCACTTTCAGACACAAATTTGCTAATCCAGTTAAACTACACTTTTATGGCTTTTTAACTGCAACACAACTTAGATTAGACAAAAAGGCTGAACAACTGACGTAAACAGCAGTGTTTCCACAACTAAAGAAAACTCTGTTCCTCTCCGAACCTGGAGAGGTGAGGGATGTGGGGGGTGTTGGACTAGGACAGCTCATATTTCACCGTCAGCCTGACTTGCCCCAACAACGTGACAGCTTGTGACGAATAACCCGGCTCAAGATTGAAATCTGACAAAATAACGCTGTGTTTTATAATAGCGTCCTCGAGCAGAAATATGGAAGCCGCAAACTAAACAGTGCTTCATCACGTCCATGCCAGTCCCAGCGGTTCTCCATTAAGGGCCAGATCATTGTGTTATGCCTCCCCCCGTCCCAGCTGACCGCCAAAGTGACAGTCTCGGCTTGCTGGCATGACATTGAAAAATATTTGTACTGACAAGGCCACAAATCACATGCCGACAAGTTTTAAAACTCAATGTTCACTCAATGTGCATCTGCTATATTCTCGTTAAAAGTGTAATATGGTAGGCTCTCCCTTCCACGTTCTTTTATTATTACAGTATTGACAGCGACTATAATAAAGTTGTGCTGTTTTGATGCCGGGGAGGGAAGCTCGGCAGATGGAGAGATTGAAGGAAAGGGTGTATGTGGGTGAGAGATGAAGAGAGCTGGGATGCTTGAATGCTCACACAATGCTGTAACAAAAGCGCTCCATTTTCATGACAGAACTTCATCTCACGTGTTTGGTTTGATGGTCTACCTGTGGATTTTTCAATAAGTCATGAGCCCGCACTGTAATGCATTCTCAAGCAGAATCGTTGACGCATCAAATCTAATATTCCTATCAAAATTACTGGTCAACCCTATTTTTTTCAACGCCACTTTCTTCAGTTCTACATACTGTAGCCTCATGGGGTTTCATCAGTTTGCCTGTGCTGCTCCTCGCCAGTGCTGTCGGTTACTCTGTTTAAAGCCTCGTCAACCATGTAGGCCCTAATGTGAGCCCGGTGCACACGAGTAAGTGTGCTTTAGGCTCATTGTTAACATAAGGCCAAATCTGTAATATAGCACGGACAATTAAGTGCACAATTTTTGTATAAATGCAAAATCCCTCACTGTGAATTATTTAATCCCCTCTCTACAGTTCATTTAATAGAGCTCTTTTGGCGGCCGGTTTGAGTCACAGAAAACTAATTTGATTCTGTTCCTTGATTTAATTAGATCTTATGATGTATGGTATTGCTAATTCGGTGGCTCACCATGCCTGTCCCTTGCACTGGCGGTGAGCTGTCAGAGCCCCATTTTTAACAGTATTGAAAAATTCAAGCTTTATTATTTCCCCCTCACTCATTTTCTCCCATCAGAAGGAAAGTAATGAGCTTTTAGTCTCTCCTCTTTTACTCGTCTCCCCTCTACTCCTTTTCCCCCCCTTTTCTCCATGTTCCACACTTTATGGCTCTCTCCTTTTCTGTATTCTTTTTGTCTTCCTTTGAAAACAGCAAGAGTGGATAAAGAGTTGGGGGAAGAGCACAGGGAAGGAGAGAGCTGAGATGCAGAAAGTAGAAATGATGGCAGCAACGAGTGCCATGCAATATGGGAGAACAGAGAATAAAATGAACAGTGAATGAAATGGAGCAAGATAGAAGGACCAGGGAAGGATGATAGGGTAAAAGAGTGAGCAAAAAGAATACATTTGTCAGAGAGAAGTGGAAGCTGAACATAACTGTGTTAGTGAATATGAGAGATAAGTAGCAGTTAGATGGGGGGTTAAAGGAGAGAGAGAAAGAAAGGAGTTGCTGAGGAAAATGGAGATCAAAGAACCAAGAGGAAAAAAGAGGATAAGGTGGGGGGGAGTGGAGTTGTGCCATACGCTTACAGCGCTCCAGGCTCACTGCTCTGGCATTAGCACACTGATTCATGAGTTAAGTTTCCCCAACTGCCCACGGCTATTAGCTTTCAGTTCCTTCGGCTGTCATTTAGACTCCAAAGAGTCTTTTGGTTAATGCACTGTTTTAATGAGAGTGCACCACTCGCTAATATATTTGACTGTATGAAAGGTCACAACAGGAAGCTAAACAGATTGAAAGTGAGGGAGCTCAATGGCAGCGGCGCTGTCAAGAGGCAAGACAGCTTTTCGAGCAAACTGATTGGATGGAGGGAGCGTAAAGGGTGGGCGGCGGGGTTAGCATTAACTTGTGAGTCAGGCTGCAAAGGCATCTCTGTTCCACGCAACATAGCCCTTTTCCGCCGGCATCCAAAATGCACTGTAGACCTCGGAAGTGATGTGTTACTTCTCATTCTTACAGTTGCGCTCCATCTATCACCTGTAACTAGAGGGAGTGAAAAGTTAGAGGAAAAGATGAAAAGAGACAAGCAATAAAAAGGGCAGACACAAGGAGGAGGCCCACATTTCATTACCCAGTTAATCACAAGTCTCATTGCCACAAAAGCAAGACCATCTTACAGCAGCTTTGGAAAACATATAGCTATCTATGAGATTTGTACCTATCTATTGAATATACTATGTATATTGTGTATAATATGTATTGGTGAAATGATATTAGATGGTTCAGATTCAGATTCAGTTTATTATTGCCATTGTCAATGAACAGGATTCACAGACTAGGAACTTGCTTTGCCATAAAGGGGTGAATAAAAGATTAAAGATAAAAAGAAAACACATGTACACCAACCAATACAATACAATACAATATTCAGAAGAAAAAAAATGTGAGAATGGATTAGTGCAGTTAAAATACAGTGATAAAGTGTCCAAAGCAGAGTTATATAGTAACGGGATTATGAGTGTTCAAGAGTCTGACGGCAGAGGGGAAGACATTGTTCTTATGGCGGGAGGTTCTGGTCCAAATGGACTGAAGCCTCCTGCCCGAGGAGAGTGGTTCAAGGAGTTCATATGCAGAGTCGCAGGTTGCAACAGATACTGCTATTTAAATCTGAAAACTTTTAGTGACAACTTTTATCACAAAAGGTTCAGTGGTGATCAATTCTCAACTATCTTTTAATCAAACATAGTGCTTGATTAGAAAGAACAGTAGTTTGAAGCATGTGCACCGCCTAGCACAGCTTTTACCCCACTACCCTTTCACTCATTGTCAACAGACCGCCACTATTTTGTCACAGACCATGAGGGACTGTCTCTGAACCGCAGAGCCGTATGTAGGTTTGGGCCCCGAACCTGATAATCTAACTGTAATCCATTCAAAACTAATCAAACATTTACAAAGGTGCCATGATGTGGCGAGAGCTCTATTCATCAGCATCCTCCATCACCACCATGCAGTGGCTGACCTCGTTACGCTGGCGGCGTCTCAATCTAACTATGCAAATGAGACAGCGGCGTACAGGGTGCGCAGGAGACTGACAGCCGGACTTGTGTATAGAAATTATAAACAAATAGTCATCCATTATGGGTAGAGTATATGAGCGGGGAAGTGCCTGGCAGTCAGGCTGAGACAAACTCTTCTTCTGTTTGGCGATTAATCACTGGAGCAGGATGTGACAGTGTTGTCAAGGTGAATTAGCAGCACATGTCAAGCTTTTGTTATAAATCCTGGCCTACTGTAACCCTTATTTTCCCCCCTCTGCGATGTATGAACTCGACTGATGATATATCAACACCGTTCAGAGATTTATTATGCAGCGAGGGGGATTCCACAGGGGGAGCTGTGGTTAGATGTGGGACAGGTCTTGTGGCAAGGGTTGAGGGGTTTTGGAGGTGTGAAAAGTGGGCCCCTTTCTCTGTAATCCCCTCTCACAGCCTGTAGGCGCCAGAACCCCCCACCCCACGGCCTCCATTACTCCAACCATTTGTTTATTGTGCAGTAATTACAAACCTTCAAGCCTAAAGGCAAACAGACGGTGAGGCGCTGTAATGATGGAGACATTTATAACAATATATCATAACAGAAGTGGACTCAAACAATGAATTTATGTCACAGGATATCAATATCCACAACCAGCAAAACACAGTTGTGGTTATTACTTCTCAGCAATTCGAGGTTTGTTGTAAACAGGAATATGCAACTATGTAGGTATGGCTGCTATTGATTTGCACGTAACTTCATCCTCCTTTAAGGCTAAGCATTAGCAGGTTAATATGTTGCGTTTCATTTAGCGTTTTCATGCATTTTTGTCACGCAAGCTTAAAAACCACAATCTGTTCTGAGGCTAGGAAAAAAACAGAGAAAATGTTCTCATTTTCAGCACTCCAGAAGCCATTTAATGCTCCCTGTGTTAGAGTGGCAATCCTTATTACCGCTGGATAAAGTGTACCCTTTTTTATTTGAAATGAAAATGTCAGTAATTTCTTTTGAGATTGATGACTCCTTACACGCAGGGCCAATAAATGAAAAATTGATGAGGCTCAGTTCTCTCTTTTAATATTTAAGGCAATATTAAAACCTCTCCCACATCTCATGGAAATAGTTTTATTTAAAAGGAATAAGACCATTGGGCATTGTTTACTGAACACCCCATGCATGTTTTATAAAACCCCTGCCTCTTGGAGGAATTCAAAGGCCCTTGAAATCGTTACTGTTTTGCAGTTAAGTATAAAACGACTAAAGAGGAAGTGGAATGGCATCGGTGTTGTTGTGTAGCTGCTCTCTTGTTGTTGGATGTGGGCTGCTTTGATGAGGGTTCCAGCAGTAGATAGCAGTGCCAGAAACAGGGAGAGGGGGGAGTTCCACAATAAATGGCTGAGATTTTATTTCTTCTATTGGGTCATAATGTGTGCTCGGTGAGGAAATTGATGTTTAACGTTGCTGAGCGGACAAGCGGGATGAATTGCCATTTAAAACAAAGACCCGTGGGCTGAAAGCAGGAGAGGAGAGTAAGAAGTAGGACAGGGAGAGGAAACTACCTGAATTGTTCTGCAAGCCAGAGGCAAGGAGAGTACTATACAAAAGTGGAAAATGACACCCATGTTGTGGGTAAAATTGTCTTGGTTCAAATAGTGCTTCAAACGAGTTCAAACAGTGAATCAAACCAAACAATGTTTGACCAGTGGTGAATGTTGTAGCTTTAATATGCAATAAAAGCTAAATTGTGCCAAATAAAATTTTAGCCATCAGCTAAATTACTAACATAAATATTTTGAAGATGGGAACTTCAAGATTTTGGGATATGCATTCTGAATAAACGGTGTAACTTCTTCAAGAAACTCCGATTTTGAAGAGTCAAGGGAACAAATTACCCTTTGACCAGTCGCTTGGCTCATCTTTATGAAGCCACTGTTAATTGTCAAACATGTACAAAGTTCAATTAGCGCTTGAAGAACCCCCTTTTTTTGGATGCCCCAAATTGTCTGCAAGCACACAAACATATAAAAGTGGCGACTAAATGGAAAGCTACACATAGTGGAGAAACCTTCTATACCAGCAGGATGCAATCCAAGTTGAGGGGCCTATTACGTTGTAGTGGTGGTTAACAGGGACATTCGAACTGAGAACCAAGATACTCCAGGTCCCATTTAGACAAATTAAATCAAGTCCTGTGATGCTTTATGTATCTGTTGCCTGGGTTACACATCCTAGCTCACCAGGCCTTTTGATGGAGAATGGAATGAAGCCCTTTATATCGGATGCTTCGACAACAGGGGGTGACTGCTACCTGCCAACTATTATCAAAGGCACTGGTTTCATAGCCCTACCATATTTTTTGATTTATCTAAATTACACGTCAGTGAGTGCTGCAGTAACATGATCTATAAAGAGATAGCGACTACTTGTACATTATTAAACTCCCTGAGCGGCTGATCTGCTTTTGGATTGCTGTAATTATCTGTGCTGGAGGCACAACAAGTGGCCCAAACACAGCTGTTAGCCTGCATGTGCACCCGAACACTGGCTGGCATTAATTGTTTCAGAACACAAGTTCCATTTGGCAGAGGTTAACGTTAGGAGACGCCTTTGTATCTGAATATAAAAATGAAGCATGCACACATTTTTCCTTTTAAATGTATCCAGATTAAAAAAAAAAGTGTATTCAACATGGAGTAGAAATTCTCAGTACCATAGCAATATGATTCATCACAGGAAGTGCAGCGTGTGAGTCTCATCGTTTCTCCAATATCCTATAAACAGAGGAATCAACCTTTGTTGCTTTATATGTTTTGGAAGCAGAAATTCCAGTAAATCTTTCCAGCTTTAACAGTAACTGTCCTTGGCCTCCTGATATCCCATATATCCCATTCTGTAAGAGAGTCAGCGAAGGAGGAGAGACCTGAGGGACCTCTGTGGGACGCTGGTGTGGGTCATGTGACTTATGGTGTCCGACACTGTGGCACCAGTCAGGTTTTGTGGCCAAGTGCTGGTGTTGTGGTGACGAAGACGGTAAACAGGACGTATCAGTTTTACCACAGTGTTTTTCTTTACCTCAGAGCATATTCTATATGTTGCTCTGTTTAGAGCCAAGACGCAGCTTAATAATAATGATGGTTTACACATCTGCTTGGTAGAAATTAGCGACTGGATGCTTGTTTTTCCTCAGCTAAATCACAATAAATTGTAGTTTGATTTTTTTCTTTTAAAAATCCTGTTTATGACAAACCATTTAGATTTTTTGGCTCTTTGAGCAATCAACAAAATCAGTGACTAAAACTTAGCTTTTCATTCTAAATTAGGTAAATACATTCAATTCAGTTTATTTATATAGTGCCAAATCACAACAGAAGTTGTCTGGGGGCACTGTACAAACATAAGGAAGCCAGCAGACTCCTTGAATCTTCACTTCGTCAAAGTCTCCCATCCTGAGAAAGTGCAAAGGCAACAGTGGGAAGAAAAAAACTCCCTTTCAAAATGAAAAACCTCCAGCAGAATCAGGCTCAGGACAAGCAGCCATCTGCTTTGACTGGCTGAGTTTGAGAGGACAGGAAGGAGAGACAAACGAACACAGAATGGCAGGTCCACATATAGGCGCAGGTGTACCCCTATTGGAAGAGAGACAAAAAAAACATATGTCAAGGCTAGAAAACATTACATATACAAAACAGGTTTAGCAGAGTAAGTAACGGCAGTAGCTCAGTGAAGAAATGCGGTCAGTTTGTCGTCCACCAATCTAAGCCTATAGCAGCATAACTGAGAGATAGCTCAGGAAACCCAAGCCAACTCTAACTATATGACTTATCATAAAGGAAAGACTTAAGCACAGTCTTAAAACTGGAGAATGTGTCAGCCTCATGGACAGAAACTGGAAGTTGGTTCCACAAGAGAGGAG
>JARVGQ010000001.1:48008855-48019255 GCA_031762355.1 Hypsolebias martinsi | reverse complement strand
TTTTATTTTTTTTTATTTTTTTTTTTTTTACTGATGCATTTTTGCAAACCTCGTATCCCTACTGTGTTAACACACATCTCACTTCTGTCATTATGGGGATGGTTGCACTATAATCACTTAAACAAATACTTTTGAAAATTGAAGGAGAAATACTTTTTTATCCAATGCTATTATCATTTCTTCTAGAATCTTTTACTTCCTCTGCATACTCTTCCTGTTCAGAGTATCCTTTTGGAGTCTCCATGTTCATGAACGTAGAATCATAAAGCTGGCATACAAATCCATATGTCAAATACCCCAGCCTAATTCAAACTAAAGAGGCATCTATGCAACCAAGCATATTGTGGTTGTGATCGTTTTTGTGTGTCATAGTTTTCTATTAACATTAGGGCTGATTTGGCCTTGTTTTAAAACCAAGACTATACTGTATTTTTTATCCTGTTGTGGTGTAAAAACTTTTTGACTGAAGAAAGTGTTTACTTTCCATTTAGAATGACTATTTCTTTGGTCTATGTATTCCAAAATAACACAACGCAAGCAAAATAAGATTCAATTTGCCAAATTTGAGATAGAAAATAGAAAGTCCACAACACTAATGTAGGGGGTAAAAAAAAAAAAAAAAAACTACAAACTAGAACTGCATTCATTGTTGTCCGACTTCTGTTAAATTATTGAGAGAAAAACCTTTTTGAAATACTGTTTACTAAACATGTTTTGTTTGTTAGTTTTTTTCTCGTAGCTATGTAAGTTTTCTAATACGCCTTCTGGTTGGGAACCTTTGTCGCGGTTGGGTTTTAGTTTCCACCGAATGCTTTTCATCAGCACACACAAAGTGAACTTTAACCCCATTGAGTGGTTAATTGTTTTTATTTATCTGGTTATCCTTTCTTGTTCGTGTTAGCATGCTAATCGAAGAAAAGTCATAGATATTAAGCAGTCTCAGCAAAAATAATTTACTTAAAGGCTAAAAACGATGTGTCGGGTGACATTTGACGTTCCCGCTGATAAAGATGCTTTCTTTTATGAGAGCTAATGCTAGCAGCCTTCTAGCTAACGCAGTGAGCGTAGCTTTGGCAACAAACATGACGATGATGAGGAGCTGCGTCTAGGAGTCACCGACCAGACATTGGATCGCGCCGATTTTCTGCTTGTCAATCATCGTTTTGCAGGATTATCCAGTCTTTGTGTCTGGTTTGCCACGGCATTTCAAAACAACCAACTAAAATTTATCAAGGTTGGTATCAAGCTTGACACCAGGTAGCAAACATTGACGCTTTTTGTATTCCAAGTCTGTTTGGTTACTTGATTGACTGTGTTGTATACTTACAGTGTAAAGAAAACAACTGACGCAAATATCCATTTTCAATTCGCTTTAATTAATCTCGTGTCCAATTATGTATTTCAGCATACGTTTGCGTCACTATTACTGTACTTTCTTCCAATGGGGGAGGAAAAGCCGGACACATTGGACTTTGTTAAGGATTTCCAGGAGTATTTAAGCCAGCAGACGCAACATGTCAACATGATATCAGGCTCTGTCAGCGGTGTGAAGGAGGTGGACGAGCTGCCAGCAGGTAATCTGCTAAAGTCTGTGTTTAGTGTCATTTACTTGATGAATCCTCATTTACAGCATGTAGCTTCAGTATTGTTTTCATTTAGAGCAGAAACAATTACCTTTGTCAGCATTTTTTGTTTGTTTGTTTTGTTTTATGATTGTGAAATAAATAATGAAACCTTGAGTTCATCACCCAGTTCGTTGGTCAAAACTGAACCTGTTTTCATTCATCGTTCTTTGTCTTGTTTGCTTGTGTCAAAAATATAAATTTCTTGAAGCTATATTTCAATGAATTCAGTGATTTATACAAATGTTTTAAAATATTTTCATTTTAATGCTATTGAAAACACTTGAAGTTGTGTGCTATCATGAAAAAACACCTATAGCTTATGATAATGGACAAAGATAAATTCAGTATTACTGGTACTGCTAATGACACAAAAGCTCGAGTTTCTCAGCTTCTGTTTAAATATTTTCAATGCAGTCATGTGGCATAAAATTGTCTGAATGACGATTAGAAGTAAAAAAATTGCAAATACAACTTACGTGCACACCTTTTCTTTTCTTAAAATCAAATCTCATAGTGTGTGTTTGTATATAAATGATTTCAAAGATGTTCAAATAGTCAACAAAAACTATTTTTAAATGTTGACTGGTTTACTGTTAGCTATGTGTTTTTTTTTTATTTTTTGTTTTAATCAAACAGTAGCAGGTTCGGGGTCCTTTTTTTAGAATAAATGTTTGGTGATACTGTACTCTGTTATCTGGAAAGTCAGACCTAAATAGTATGCTAAAGGCAGGCACATTCAAAAAGGCTACATTTCACCTCTTCATAACAAATGTTGGAATTTTTTTTTTTTTTTTGGTTGCTTCATTTGGTTTTTGTCCACTCTTGTCTGCAGACTGCAGCCAAAATGGGCTCGACCATCCCTCGGTGGACATGTCTTTGGAGGACGGCTCAGGAATCTTGGTGGATGGTTTTGAGAGAACCTATGACGGCAAGCTCAAGTGCCGCTACTGCAACTATGCTACTAGAGGCACAGCACGACTCATTGAACATATCCGAATTCACACAGGTAAATGTTTAGTTACTTGCAGAGGATATTACTGCATTGTAGACATTACTCTAATGGACAACACTAATGTTGTGCATATTTGCTCTGTCCTCTTCTAACAAATAGGAGAGAAACCTCACCGCTGCCACCTGTGCCCATTTGCCTCAGCCTATGAGCGCCACCTGGAGGCCCACATGCGGTCACACACAGGTGAGAAGCCATACAAATGTGAGCTGTGCTCCTTCCGCTGCAGCGACCGCAGCAACTTGTCACACCATCGACGTAGACGTCACAAACTTCTGCCAATGAAAGGTGCTCGATCACTTACCCATAAAAAGATGCTGAGCGTTTTACAGAAAAAAGCAAACTCATTGGGTTATGGTCGACGGCTCCTCATCAACTTCAGCCCCCCTTCTATGGTTGTGCATAAGGCTGACAATGTAAATGACTTCTCCCATGAGCTGCCTCATTTACGTCAGGAAGCCTACAATAATCAGAGTCAAGCTGTTGAGGATGCGCTTTCGGCAAACCAAAATCACCATCACCACGACATGGTGATGGATAACCCCCTGAACCAATTGTCCACCCTGGCAGGCCAGTTGGCTAGCCTCCCATCGGAGTCCCAGGCACAGACTGGACCTCCAGTGTCTCCAGGAACAGAGTCTGTGGTGGACGAAAAGCCTTTTCTCATCCAGCAGCCACACCCGGCCACTGCTCCAGTAGCTGTAACACACAGCGTGGCTCACGCTTCTTCTTCCCCGATTGCCCCAGAGCCCAGGGCCCCTCCGCACAGTAACTGCAGTCCTGAGGGTGGGCCATGTAGCGACCATAGTGGGCACACCAGCACTCCCAGTATTTCCAACAGCCAGCCCAGCACACCAGCCCCGGGCCAGTCCGCTCCACTTCAAGACCCACATATACTACATCACTGTCAACACTGTGACATCTACTTCCCTGACAACATCCTCTACACCATCCACATGGGTTGCCATGGCTATGAGAACCCTTTCCAGTGCAACATTTGTGGCCACAAGTGCAAAAGCAAGTACGACTTTGCCTGTCACTTTGCACGTGGGCAACACAAGTAGATTTTCTTCTTTAGAATAGTTTTTACTGACTGCTTGTTTTTACTGCATAGAAATTTTATTTATTGGTTTTTACCTTGGCCTGTATGTAGCTTAGTCTTTTAGACTTCCATAGGATTGTGTTCAGATTTTTTTTTTTTTTAATAACTAAAAGTGCCCATTCCAGTGTATTGAAAAAGTATTAACAGGTTGATAATTTATTTGTGATGGTGGCAGTGATCACAAACTATCATAAATCTTAAGAACCACTTCCTGGCATAGAGAAACTAATTAGGTATCATTAATTAGATTAGTACATTCACAATTTTAGATAAGAATTATTACTTTTTCTTTTTAAAAAGTTAAATACAGTACTGTATATATTTCAGACAAGTTAAATTTACAAACACTGAAACTTTTCAAGAAAGCCAATGCCATAAAAATTATCCAACATAATGTTGCAACATCTATGGGTGCCTGAAAACAGGTTGATTGAATTGTACAGCAGAATATATCTGCAGCTCATGAAGTTGCTATAAATAACTAAGTTTGTATAAACTTGTTAGTGCATCAGGTAAATGCTCACCTTTGCATTCCAGAGTTACCAGGGGACTGCCTAATCACATTTTTTGTTTGTCAACGCAGTATTTCTGTCAAAGTGTAACATTTTAAAAAGGAATCAATTTTTACAACTATGACAACACCACAAAATACATTTTCAACACCTCGGACATTTATTTCTCAGATGTTAATACAAAGTGAAACAGCTGACCTCGAGTGATTCACTTAAGCCTTGTTGAAATGATTTTAGTGATTTGGTACATTATTTCTTTACGGTGCCTGACATTACCACCTTTGTGTGAGTTCTAGCTTGAGATGACTGTTCTTTTGTTTTATTAAATATTATCTTCTTACCATAACAGCTAGCCATAACATTTGACTGTCATTCTTGTACTATGGTAGCCATGTTTTTATAGTGTTTTTTTAATGCCAAAATTATGTTTGATTCTGCTAAAATAAATTTCAGAGTCAATGCCAGCTCTTTTATAAAGATGGCATCAGCAGTTGGGCGTGTGCCAGCTACTTTGTGTTCTTTGTTTCATGAAGTGCACTATTGTCATAAAATTATAATTCTTTTAGAATTAAAGGGTTTTATCCTTTTACTTATAGCATTTCATTTTCTTTCTTTTTATATTAAATGAAGTCATTTTTATATCCAGTACCTCTTTGAGGCAGAGTCACTAAGTTTCGTGTCTTGTGATGACTTTCAGGATTGCCACGTAGCCCTGAGGTTGCCATGTTTCAGCCTTTATAACAGCTCAGACTGAGACTTTTATTTCATGAACCCCAGTGTTTTTCAATATTTACTGAGTATTGTAATCTGAATGGTTTTATAGATGTTCAGTGTCAAAAAAAGCTAATTTGTGTTGCAGTAAAACTGCTACTTCAGCAAGGTTGTCATTTGTCTTTGGACACTGTCGTCTGTTGCTTAGCAACATGTGTAGAGGACTTAGTTGATTTTAGGAGCCCCTCCTCGTTCTTAATGACCTTATCAGTAATGGGACATTCGATAAAGGCTGCCTTATTTTCTCGATGTGTCGTAGATTCATAGATAACGTTGAATGCTTAAGCCTTTTGGCGTTCACCATCTTTCTGAACTGAGATGGAAAATTATTTTATTGTGAAATTGATTACTAATTTATAAGTAAAGTGTTTTCTAACTGAACTTCACTGTGCCTTTTTCTTTTTTTCTCCCCCTTTATGTACAGTTGATGAATAAAAATGACTTGCAATTCTAACTGTTCTGTTGTGCATTTGACACGAGTTCCACATACACACTGTCTTTTTATGATGCGTTTAATCAGGTGATAAGACGGAGAAACGAAATAGTGGCTATAAGTCAGAATCTCAACCAAAAAAGCAGAAATTTGATTAAAGCAGTTAAAGGAACTTCAAGTTAGGCCTTGTTCTGCATTTCAGGCTCGCTCTTCTTTTTCTGAGAGTCTGCAAAAGAGAATAAAAACATCTTTTTAATGTTTCTTGGTATCATTTGTCTTTCTTTCATCCACGTTTTGTTAAAGCTCTAATAACTACATCCAGGCGTCTACTGACCCTTAAGCCTAATGGGACCCACAACCAGAGTTTGGCTGTGGTGTTCTGTCTCCAGCTCTCTGGCTGCACGTCTGCTGCAGCCACGGCGGCAGCGGGAGTTGCTGTCCGAGGCGGGGCATATCAGAACCTTGCACTGGATGTACACTGCGTCTGTGGCTCGCAGGAACTGGAAGGCTTTAAATGTGAAACGGGCCAGGTATGAGGTGCCCGTAGTGATTGGCCGGTAGGTGTCGTCAACACGACATCTGAGGGTGAATCAAGTGACATTTATTTATAAAGCACATTTAAAACGGCAGCTGTTACCAAAGTGCTCAACAATAAGATCAAGGCAGTAATTAAAGAAAAAAAGATGTACTGTAATTAAAAGCATTAAAAATAACATTAAAAAATACTAAATCAAATCACACTGTGTTAAACATCAGTGAAAACAGGTGTATGGAAGTGGCCAGTCAGTCTAATGTTGAGAAGTTTAGGGCAAATGACTGAAAAAGCCCAGTTGCCTCTGAGCTTCAGCCTGGTTTTTGCTATGGTACAAAAGCAGATGATCTCAGCACCCGAGGACAAATATGAGGTTGAAGTACAGTAGTTAGAGAGATATGAAGGTGCGAGGCCGTTAATGCACTTAAGTGCCAACAGGAGAATGTTAAAACCAATTCTGACACGTACAGGGAGCCAGTGAAGGGAGGACAAAACTGGTGAAATATGCTCAAACCTATGAGATCTTGTTAATAGCCAAGCTGCAGGATTTTGTACAAGCTGGAGACGTGAAAGGGAATCCTGATTGACCCCAACATAAATCGTGATACAGAGTTAATCTGTTTATTAAACTTAAAGTCAAAGTCTAAAACCATCCCGAGATTTGGAACAGACATGCTTAAAATATGACTCAAGTGAGTCAAGGTTAACAGGAACAGAGAGGGTGGTAGAGCTCGGGCTAATCACAACAACTTCAGTTTTTTGATTGTTGAAAGTTAAAAAGTTTGAAGCCATCCATGCCTTAACGTCATTAAGACATTTTAACAGAGGATGAATTGTGCAATTATTTCTTAAACGTTTTAGTAACGGATAAAATATGCCAGTATGGGTACGTTAGAGGAGAAATGACATCTTACCCATCACGAACCAAATAATGAGCTCTGGTATGGAAATCAAACGGTGTTGGTGATGCCACGCAGGTGTCAAGAAACATGATTAGGCTGCTGTCGCTCCGCCTCATGTTCACTTGT
Organism: Hypsolebias martinsi; assembly: GCA_031762355.1. Classification (NCBI taxonomy): domain Eukaryota; kingdom Metazoa; phylum Chordata; class Actinopteri; order Cyprinodontiformes; family Rivulidae; genus Hypsolebias; species Hypsolebias martinsi. Next base: position 48,012,243 of record JARVGQ010000001.1, on the reverse strand, counting down.
ACATACAAGTCCTGGTTGAGTGTTACCTGATATGGGAACTCTGTAACCTGGGTGCACAAGGGAAATTTTAGCAACATGTTTCAAACAGAAATCTTCATTCCTCAACACTTTACCACCTAAATGTACCTCATAGTAGAAGCTGCTGGACGTGTAGAAAGCCATGCTGGTGTTGTATCTGCCAGAACCAGAGATGCTGCCATTACCCCCAGCTTTGATTTCAAACAGAATCTGTGAAACGGAGTCTGGCTCCATCAGACAGCTGACATTCATCTTCAGGTGAGACTGACGTGTAATCTCTCTGTGTGTGGAGGGGGAGGCTCGAATATTGTTGGTGTACACAATTCTGCCTTTGTCAAACTGTCAAGTAAAAAAAATCAGTGCACTCCTTAAACATTGCAGTGATAACTGAGAAAACACTTGTTTTTTTTAGAAGTTCTAAGAAAGTTTTCAGTGAGTTGTCTTACTTTTCTTATGTTGCCGCAAGTGTGAAGGGGGAAACTGAAGACCACCTGGTAACTGGAAACCTGTGGCCTGCAGTGTGGATCATCCAGGTACAAACTGTGGCCGTCGTAGCCCAGAGAGTTCAGGTACGATCTATCGATGACAATGTTCATGTTGTCTGAGGAGCAGTCCACTCGACCTGATAAAAAACAGCTGACTGTTCAAATGCAGTGAGAACACATACTCCTAAATGCTTTAGCCTTTTTAACTGTGTGGAATTTGCATCTTTGTTTACAACAAAAGTTGTTCAATAGACAGGAAGAAATGCCTGAAAGAATTTGTGTATAGACAACACCTCACATGCAGTTCAAAACTAGATGTCTGATGCAATAATGGTCAGTCAGGTCATCTGGACAGTTTCTTTTTTTGTGGAAAGACATTTCGCCCTCTATCGGGAGGGCTTCATCAGTCTGAGGAGTCCTAGGTAAACTGTTTTCACCACTAAGCAGTACACTCTTACAGTGGACCAATCAGTTTGCTGGTGATAAGTTGGTTTCTGGGAGCTGTTCAGTGTTGCCAGATCTTGTGATAGAAACAAGCAAACAGCTCTATGAAAACAAGCCCAACTGGCAACCCACCACACTGCATAAATCAGAGGCCATTTTTAAACAGTAAAAATATACATTTATTATGGCTTTACACATAATCAACAGCAAAATTATGATAAACACTTTGAATAATGTACTTTTAAGCTCTGATAAAAAAAAAAAAAAATTTGCATGTGTCATTTTTTTCTACACATTTTTAAAAACAAAACAACCTGACATCTGCGTTTGAGTGGACCCCCCTAGTGTTCAATCACAGTATGAGTGTTTGGGGTGCACACACCCGTTGCCTTGCCAACTTGGGCGGGAGCGATAAACAGGAAACAGGGGGGCATGGAAGGGACAAACTACTTACTATGACTCATCTTTTGCTTTATTGTGTGGAGCTGGGAGATAATCAACTAGTTTCACTCAGAAAGAAAGTCAAGCCCAAAAAAGCAACTCACGTTCAAACAAGCCCAAAAAAGCGACTCACAAGATTTACAAGCCACTTTAGAAAAAACAAGCCCAAAGTTGATTATAATAGGTGGATTTGGCAACTGTGGTCCTGTCCTCCTTCAACTCTGTAGTGATCTACCTCCGTCCTCAAACTTGTCCCTAAGATCCTCCAGGGGATAAGAGCACTGTGACCCCATTTGTTTTAATCTAGGACACAAATTATCTCACAAGAGAAACTTTGCTTTTGTCCTACTTTAAATTAATCAGAAGAACAATCTTCTTTTATTTTTATTATCATTATTTTTAAAATTGATAATCAAGAGACGCTTATCAAGGTCATAATGAGGACACTTTCATAACACTTTGAATAATTAAGAAAAAATAAACAACAATTTAATTTGTGTCTCTTTTTTATTTTAATGGTGTTATTTCATATCATTCCAATGTTGAAGTAATTACTCACTTGAGGTAACTGTGAAACAGTATTAATGATTTTAAACCTCAACATGCAGAAGTCAAAATGTTTTACATGTAATTCTAATGCTCCATTTCAGATTATGTGAAGAATAAGTGTTCAGACTCTGGTCTATCAAGGACGTGTCAAAGTGATTCTTCAGAAGTTGTTTAGAAGTGTTTAGACAGTTAATCAGTTTAAATCAGAAACTGGCACCCTCTGTTCTTCCACTTTTCCTAAACAATTCTTGATAATCTGATTTCTTTCCTATCAGTCCTCTGACTTTCAGTAAACTCTGACATCACATTAAACCCCTCCCATCTCATGGTCATGAACCAATGAGAAAGAGCAAATACGTTGATGTCAACCTCTCTTTAAAAGTTCCTGACTTCCTGGAACTCTTCAGTTCTTGCTCAGTCTTGCTGAGTCTTGCTGGAGAGCTGATGATTTAATCAACTCTCTCTGTCTAGGCTGTTGACTCGGTCATGAGCTAAAGACCGAGTCTCTAGCCAGGGTTCACAGAACGTCTTCTGTGACCCACCCAAGCCTTTTAATGGAACTCCAACAAAGGAGTAAATTTATTTGGAAACAAACCAGAGCTGGTCACTATCTTGCTCAGATGGGCGCGGACGCTTGAGTCACTGCAAGGTGAAACTGGACTAACCTCCTCTTCGGACATCAAGGAAAGGTTCCATTCTTGATCGACCGTCGCCAGGTAACAAGTCGTTAATGTTTCTGCCAAAGTGGATCTGCGGTTAGCCAAGATCGGTTGGGAAGTGTCATCCTGGTTAAAACTCACTCAATTAGTTTCCAAGATAACTCTCTTCCATCCTCCTCCTTTGTCTTTTCCTCTCCCTCTTAAACCTATCTTGCCAGTAACTAAGTTAAAAGTACCTTCAGATAAGTTAATTACCATCCATGGCTTATTCTGTTTTTCCTGAAATGCTGGTCAGTTTGTGAAAGCACGGACACGTGGTTTTCACCTGTTGATGTTCAATTTATAAGAAATTAATCAGCCAAGCATGTGCATATGTGATGATGTTATTTTGATGATTCTGTTAAATAAATGATTCCATTTAATGATGGGTCAAATATAAATAACGTGTTTTGTCCCTATATATTCATCTTAGTCACGCTAGAAATTTGATTAACCCAAAACAGAAGAAGAACCCATTTATAAACAATAATATTCTTTGGACTTGAACTAGTCTTAGAATAATTCATTGTAGGGTGTAAAAAATTATATGAGCTAAACTTTGCCGTTACCCCTACACAGGGCTGCTTTAAAGCTGCGGTTGACAGAAATGTCCAGAGGCTGAAGCACTTTGGTTAAACCTCCCGGGATGATGGCAGGGATGGAGCTGCAAGATTTAATTTTATCTTTAAATTGCGGCGTGATGTGCGCCCGCATGCTGTCCATCACCAGCAGGGCTTTTTTTGCTAAAAAAAA
>JARVGQ010000001.1:47873955-47892971 GCA_031762355.1 Hypsolebias martinsi | reverse complement strand
TACATGTGGTGGAACAAAATTGTGTACACAGGGTCCCAGTTACATCCAACAAAAGTATAAATTGTAAAGAAAAACAGTAGTAAGATCTAAGATATGAACTAAGAAATACACTAAGCGCTAGTACTACAAAAACAATACGCCGAACAACAGCAGCACGAACATGAGTCTCTGTGAGCAGATGAGTACGAATGAACACAGCAGCATGAAATAAATCAGCAGCATGAGATCAGCAGCACATATCAACAATCCAAGTGGCATTACAGTGATTTTTCAGTGATAATCCAGATTAATTAGCCAGACTTTCATTGTTAGGGAAACAAACCAAATTCAAATAACTGCTGTCACTTCAAAACAAAAAAACAAAACTGGACTGAAAATTGACCAAATGCTTCTGAAAAGATCAGAAAAGAAAACGAGAGTGACCGCTATGCACACAGCTCAATTGTCTTGTGGGTTTGTTTTTTTTAAATAAAAGTGACATTAACAGTCTTAGTAGTTATACTAATAGTTATGTCTATATAGCTATAGTTACAGGTATATACTTGTATTATAATTAGCTATAGTTAGCCTTCTTGATTATAAGCATAACATAACATTCATAAACATGAAAATGTGAGCTGGTATGACAATTAAAAAAAAAATCCTTGAATCCCTATAAGTAATCAAATCATAATAAAGGAAGTGAAAATGAACACATAGTTGCAGGTTTCAAAACTATATTTTTAAGGACTTATGTTCTTTAAAAGGATGCTTTCTAACAGGAGTCATCGTGGTTCATGAAATGCTTTACATTTCATACTCTACCTCTGTTTCAGTCTTCTTTTGGCTGTTGTAGGGACATTTGCTCCATAGCCATATGAAAAAAGAACTCTCTCTGCCTCCTCCTCATCCTCAACTGGCCACAGATAGACAAACAAACAGTGCATAAATATCCATTTCGATTAAGTTAAACAGTTTCCATTTTAACTGAATGTGATGTTTCACTTCCTCTGATCCCAGTAAATGTGAAATGTTTTTGTCTTTCTGACTTCACAGTGAGATGTATTTTTGAAACGTTACTTTCAGCGGCCTGCATGGTGACCTGGTCCAACTCTTGCTCGAGCTTCTCGTACGTCTCCAGACGAGATGCCCACTCGGCATTCTGAGCCTGAAGCTCCGCCACGCGCCTCTCAGATGACGTCTGTAGCCGGTAAAACTCCTGAGTGAGAAGCTGGGTGACGAAAGAAGAGGAATCGAACAGCTAATCAGCCGGATGAATTTATGAATCATTAAAAAAGTTACCTTTTTAAAGCATGCAGCAATTTTATGTCAACAAATTAAGTGGAAAAATTGCAAAAAGAGAAAATAAAAGTGAGAAAAATGCTCCAGTTTCCTAATGTATACCAAAGCATGGCACAGTAAAAATACTAAATTAGTTTCGTTTTATTAAATAATGAGATGCTTACAGTGAGTAAGCACCTTTACAGCAGTTTCTTTGAAATGTTATTATGGTAATGAAGAGAAGTTAAGAGCCAGGGGCCAATCCAATTGCTCAGAACTCAGTACAGATTTCAGTCTGACTGCTTAAGCCACATTTATAAGATTTTGAACAGAAATTTATCCTGGTTCACATTAAGGAACCACCTCCTCATTTGGCATGACTCCAAACAAGCAGCAGTTTTAATCAGGATGTTTTTTTGTTCTCTTCTGGGAGAAAAAAAAAAAGTAAAGATTCATTGAAAATTTGAAGGATATATGTACAGTATAACTGTACTTTCTGCTATATAGGTCGCATCAGTCCAAACATGTCTAAAAAGTGAAAAAACAAACAAACAAAAAACAACAACAACAACAAAACATAAATAAGTTGCTTTGCCATATAAGTCGCATGTATTTTGAGTCACCGCTGACGCGTAGTGTTTGTTATGCATCACCGCTGACAACCTGGAAACGTGGGCCGGTGTCGTGCCCAAAATCGATTGGTTGCCAAATGGCAGCCGTGGGAGCGGGCACGGGAGGATGTTTTAACAAGAATTTAACAAGATAACCACCTAAAAACAATTATTTGTATGCTCACAATTATAACAAAGGTGTGTCTCAGTTGAACTTTTCCTTGATAAATGCACTTTAACGGTCAAATCAGCTGCATTTCGCCTGGGGGATGCTGCGAAATGCAGCTGATTTGACGTTTACTCCTGGAGTTCTGGAGCAAGACGAAAGTGGCTTGGTATGGCAAGCCAAGTGTCTCATTAATAGCCACTTTTTAACGAGACACTTGGCTTGCCATATAGGTCGAGCGCCCTCTAGCGCCTGAAAATTGTATTTTTCAATGTTTTCCATGTCAGAATGAATGAAATCAGCTCTCAGCCAAAAATTGGGTTATAAATATGGGGGGAAATATCAACTAAATAAGCCGCTTCGCTGTATAAGTCGCAGGGCATGCTAATTTATGCAAAAAGGTGCAACATATACAACAGAAAATACAGTAATTCACATAAAACCTGAATTACCTTTTGTTTATTTCAGTGAACACAGTCTGGTCTAAATGGTTTGAAGTGATGTGATTTTCCTGTTTATTTTCCCGATGGCAGCAAAAATCAGACCGAAACAACTTTCACATGACAAGCAGAAATATTAATTTTGTTTTTGTCTGACATAGGAAAAAAAAAAACATCAAATAACGAAGTGAAGCCATAAATTAGCAAGTCATTTCAAAAGTCTGTGCTTGTAGATGGTTAAAAAAAAGAGAGCAATAAAAGTGTCACTCAGGTGAACCTGAAACATGTTCACATCTGAACAGCCATATAACTCAACTTAAAATGGATTTATGATTTTACAAAAAATCTCAATAAGCCTGCTGATGTCCTGCTGTGTGTTTATTTGCACATCAAGGTAAAGCACAGAGGAACGTATTGTAATGCTGGGTTTAAATATAGGCAATCAGAACGTTCATGTCTTCTTCAAGTTACTCTCAGGGGAAGGTGAAAATACATCAGCAATCAGAAGCTACTGCTCAAAGGCATTTAAGCAGTTTTTATTTGTTGACTAGGATCAGATGCTGAGAAATTAAATAAAAAGATTCAGCTAAATATCGTAGTGAGCTTGTTTTGAGTTGAAACTGTTATGTTAGTGATCTGCAGGGATTTTGTAAAAAATTCTGATGAAACTCATTTGTTGTTGTTTTTTTTTTAATTACACAGATTAAAAATGCTCAGAATGAGCTTAAAAGAAAGCACGCTGCATTCTGATCATAATGTTAGGTGTTGATGCCAGTTCCAACAGAGTGACACTTTAAAGCAGGTTTTTTTTTGTCCAGGTACCTCCAGTTTCTTCTGCTGTTTCTCACACTCCAGCTGGCACTGGCCCAAGGCCTTAGCCGTCTCTTCCTTGAGCATTTGAGCTCGCTCAGCTTCGAAGGAGTGCAGCTTGGCCTGGTTGGACAGTTCTGCGACCCGGCTGTCGGTGCCCAGCTGGAGCTGTCGAAACCTAGAGGACGAGCAGAAAGTTATTTACATAAAATTAATTTAAATACAGAAAAGGTGAAAACCACGACTGACACTTGGTTTAAAAGTTTATTATCTCCTGTGTTTTGTGCAATATACAGATTACAAGACCTGAAGTGGCATCTAGCAGTTTGGCAACTACAAATTAAAATTGGCTCACCAAGCAGGAAAGCCAAGTGTTAAATTATTTCAGCATTTCTCAACACTGCTTGAAGCAGTGGTTATCCTCATTTGATCTTTAGTGATTCTCCTTGGCATCGACAAAAAGGGTTTTCTACTCAGCCAATTATTAAATTAAAAAAGAAAGAATACATCGTTCACCTTCTTTCAGTACAAGATGCAGCCACAATAAATAGGCAGCCAAAATGAAGCCTCTTTCCTGTATGTACAGTCTGTGACTACTTTATATGAGAGTCGTGATTATTCAGAAGTCATCATTTAGTAAAATAAACTACATATTTCACTTTGTCGAACAGGAAACATTACTAATCTGGTCTGTTTTACCTTCTGTTATGTCTAATATCACTTTATGTTGTTGATTCTTATTTGACAGACAAATAAATACATTCTGTAGATGACACCTGCATAGAGCTGAATGACTTCAATATTGATGAAGTGCTGCGAGTTGCTAAAGCTAAAAGAAGCAAAACATTAGCTAAAAACAAACGTAGCAAAATGTTATTTAAAAGTATCAAAATAATAGTTAAAAGCAACATTTAGTAAAAGGCTAGCTAAAAGTAACACAAGGCTAATTAACAGCTAAAAGTGGCAAAGCAGTAACTAAAAGCTAGCTAAAAGCTATTAATAGCAAAAGGCAAGCTAAAACGTACAAATAGCATAAGGTCAAGGTCAAGCCTTTTTTACTGTCATTCCCACCACGTGGTACATATGGTGGAAAGAAATGGTGTACACAAGGTCACACTTACATCCAACATAAGTATAAATTGTAAAATAAAAAACAGTAATAAGATCTAAGATATGAACTAAAAAAACATGCTAAACACTAATAGTACAAAAACAATACGACGAACAACAGCAGCACGAACAAGAGTCTGTGTGAGTAGATGAGTACAAATGAACACAGCAGCGTCAAATAAATAAGCAGCATAATATCAGCAGCATGGATAGTCAGCAGCACATTTTCAATTCAATTCAATCCAACAATCAAGCTGCATTACAGTGATCACAGTGATTATTGTGATTAGGGATTCATGAGTCAACAGCTTAAGGGTAGAAGCTGTTCCTCAGTCTAGTGGTTCTACACTTAATGCTCCTCAACCTCCTGCCTGAGGGGAGAGGGACAAAACGTGAGTGTGCTGGGTGAGTGTGGTCCTTCATGATGCAGGATTAGAAGAAGCTAATTTCAAATAAAAATGTTTTTGATGGAGCTGAAGAGATCTCAATCAATTTATATGGGAAAAATATTTATTTTGAAAAGTGTAAATGTTCCAAAAACCAAACGCCATTGCACCCATCTTCTGAAGGAGATGTATGTTTTGAGATGGGAATGGCTAAAATAGCACAAAGAATACAAATTAGTCAGACTAACAAAACAATAGGCATTCAATCGCTGAATCAAAATTCATACAATTAATTCATAAAGAGATAATGTCAATGTCAATTTATTTATATAGCACATAAAAACAAAAAAAGTGCTTTACAATTAAGACGGATTAAAAAAAAGAGTAAAAATGCATCTAGTGCCACTCAAAAACATAATACCGGTAATAAAGATAAAAAAAAATAAAAATAAAAGATTTGAGAACAAACTGATTTGCAGCAGATCTTGAATAATGTTTAAGCTCAGTGATTGCTGTAAAGCGTGCATATCCAAACTGTATGAAGCCACGGTGGAGGGTTGGATAATATTAATAACTCGATTACAGCTGACCTGATAAGATTTCATCACCCACAGTGTGCAGGCTTGAGCTATGTGCTCACAGGGACAGACATGTACACATGGCTGACATTTTATTCCTTCTTTTATAAACGGCAGCTGCCATCTATATGCAAAGAACTTTTGTTAAATAAAAAAAGGGAGGAAAAAGGCTTGATTTTTTTTTTTTTTTTTAGAGGTGCGTCACCCGATGTGTTTCACTGTCGTTCTAAATGTCAAACTTAACAAAATCTGCAGCTATATTTTTGCTTGTGCCAACTTGTCACTAACTTTCGCTTTGCTTTAAAGATGAACGTGAAAACACTTTTAGATGATTTGATCGCATGGACTGCTTTTAATTTAAGAAAAAAATAAAATAAAATAAAAAAAACTTCACAGATTTTAACCGGTCCTCAATTCACACACGTCTCAAATCACGTGACGCCGTTTTGAGCTTGTCCGCCTCATTCTTTGGCCCCAAAATAGAGGCATGCGCAGGGTTAGGGGTTAAGGGCTTGAGGCTAGCATCTGTCATTGCTGGCTTGCGATGCGACGCAAAGCAGGAATGCGATCGCAGAAGGGAGAGTGAAATGTGTGTGTGCGTGTGTGTGTAAACGTCAACAGCTGGTGGTTTGGATTTGGACAAATGACTGGTATGTAGCGGTAACCCAGGACAGGAACGCTACTACTACTACTACTTCTACTGCTGCTGCTTCTCCTATCTGTCTCTGGTCCACCCCCCTAAAAAAACATGAAAACTATAAATGACAAAAAAAGTAATGAATAAATGAAAGTAGCATTCCTTGTGTCACCTGTCAAAGATGCAAACAAAGATGTTGTGCAATCTGTTGAACTCTTAATATGTGTTTGGAATGACTTTCAGCTGCTTCCACAACAAACGTTTGCTCAACATCTGTAAAAATGACTGATTTACTGCCATTTTTGAGTTTCCTAATATCAGTTAGCTGTGACAGCCATATTGAATTGGGTTAGTTGCAAAAGTTAATCAGTTGCAGATTTACGTTTAATGTTTCTTTCCTCAAGGTGTCATTCAAATCTGTCCAGTGGTTCATGTAACATTTTGCTAACATATACACACAGATGAAAACTTTATTGTACGCCTTTATCGTTCAGCAGTAAGAAATAAATTTAAAAAATCTGTGCATGTGTAAGTTCACGGCAGTTCACTTGTAAGATCTGAAACTTCCTAGAAGGCCGTGACCCAGAGGCACCTTTTGAAGCAATCCTGACATGAAAAATGCTGCCTGCAGGACTAATTGATGCAGATCTAAAGCAACTTTAACTTCAAATACCTTTCCAACACTAGCTGAAAAGTGAGTCAAAAGCTATTTGAAATCATTAGGCGTTCTGAGAAACTGCTTGTTTCTTGTTCTGTGGTCACCTGACGCTCATGACAGAGCAACTTTTGAGCACTTTCAGGAAAACGGTGACTTCAATGTGCTCCCCTGAGTTACAGCAACGTGTTTATTCAATTCAGTTTATTTATATAGCGCCAAATCACAACAGAAGTCATTTCAGGGCACTGAACAGAAACATTCACATACCGTGTTTTCGGCCGTACACGTCGCACTGCTGTACATATAAGTCGCATCAGCCCAAATATGTCTAATAAAGTGGAAAAAAAAAAAAAAACATAAATATGTCGCATCTATTATGCGTCATCGCTGACAACCCGGAAATGTGAGCTGGTGTTGTGCCAAAAATCGAATGGCTGCCAAATGGTGGCCACAGAAGCGTGCACGGGAGGACTTTAACAAGAATTTAAGAAGAGTTAACACTTAAAAACAATTATTTGTTTGCCGGAAATTATAGCAAAGGTGTGTCTCAGTCTAACGTTTACTTAATAAACGCACTTCAATGGTCAAATCAGCTGCATTTCGCCGGGGCGGCGCAGCAAAATGAAGATGATTTGACAGTTGCTCCAGACGTGATCCCAGAGCTGGATGAAAGTGGCATCTACGGCAAGCTGATTGGGTCATTAATAGCCACTTTTTACCTATTACAGGACTCAATGGCATGCCATACTACTCGAGTGCCATGTAGTGGCTGAAAATGGTAGTGTTCAATATTTTCAATATCAGAATGAATGTAAACAGTCATAGCTCAGCCAAAAATTGGTTTATAAATATGGGAAGAATAAAAACATAAATAAGTCTTCGGTATATAAGTCACAGGGCATGTAAATTATGTAAAAAAAAACTGTGACTTATAGGACAAAAAATGTGGTACATAAAAAGTCAGTTAACGTTATTTATCTAGGGAGCCAGCAGATTGCTTTGAGTCTTCACTTTGCCGCAGTCTCACATCCTAAACAAGCTTAAAGGCAACAGTGGAAAGGAAAAACTCCCTCATGAGGAAGAAACCTCCAGCAGAACCGGGCTCAGGGCAAGCAGCCATCTGCTTCGACCAGATAGGTTTTGAGATATTTATCAGATATTTAGAAAGGTACAGGAAACCAGCAATGCCCACAACATTCACTGGTGACAGACTGCAGCAGGCTCCCACAAATCAGCGTCAGAACAGGAACCGTTTCTTTAGGGAAACACGCAGGATTCCAAACTCAGTATCAGTCACGCTCGCTTGGCTTTTGCCATCCCGACGACATATTTCACCACCGCTGCTTGGGAGAATTACTTTGAGGGATGACGTGGGGCTCAATGTGAATTTGGCCTCAGTTGCCTTCAGGTGTAGTTTACATGGCATAAAAAGACATGCTTCTTTTAATTGCAGCAGATGTTTGAATTTGTATCTCTCGGGTCAATTAAGTTCTCAAATGTCGCAATTTTTAGGGAGAAAAACATATTCTTGTAAGAAAACCAATTTATTTGTATTTATGGAAGTAAATTATACAGACAGGTTTATTTAGAACAGTGAATAAAAGCAGCTTTTAATAGTCATGACTGGCACTTTTTTAACCGCTCACCGTCAAAAGCAAAGAGGAGATAAGGTTTTTGCTTTGTTCTGTGTGCATCTTTTTCGTTTGTCTGTACCGTTAGCAAAACATCTCATGAACCAACTGAAAAAATTTTCAGAAATTATTGGATGTACATCTACAACTGATTCACTTTTGGAGTCAGACCTATTCAAGATGGCTGCCACAGCAAAACTGATATTAGTAAATGCAAAGTTAACTATAACTCAGGCTGTTTTACAGAAAACGAAGATTAAATTTGGTGTTAGTAGCTGAGACTCATCCTCAACACATAATCTAATGCAAAGCTTGTCAGTTTTAAGCAACACATAAATGTTTCTATTTTTACTTTTTGTGTTTTTTTATTTCTTGAGATGGTGCTACTTTGGCTCATTTGGAGTTGGGTTAGTTTAGTTGAATCAAACTCCTTTAAGAGCGAGGCACTTTGGCCTGCACTGAGCACCTTGTCTTAAACAAGTTCTTTGTGTTTCCACTGAAAACTAGTTCTCAGCCAGGAAAACTGGTTCAAGTGGGGAACAAATTCTTAGCTGGTTTAGAGCTGACACTTTTTATTGAGTTTCACAATGTTTAAGTTGAGGTCAAAACAACTTAACCATTGTGAAAGACAATAAGAAAAAATATGTAGTGTAATGCTCAGGGTGTGCCGTAAACAGCAAAGGGAGGGAAAAAAAAACATACGAAACGTATTTTTTTTGTCTGAGAAGTCATATTAAAGTGTTGAACAAAACACTATCTGACAAAGACAAGATCATAAAGTGACTCTGAAGTTTCTTTTTGGAAAATAATCTGACTCATAAGGGTTTGGCAAACAAAGGTGATTCTGAAATTGCATTATTTAATTCATAAAATAAAGTAAAATGAATTTATTTTTAAAACATGAAGAAAACCTGCTTGGTGAAATACAAGGGAAAAAGTATGGTAATTCCTCCCACTTATTGAAAGTTCTTTATATTTCAACAAATAGTGGGAGCAAATACAAAGTAAAGATTATTGGTCCAAGCACTGAACCTTGAGGAACTCCATGGCTAACTTGAGACGACGTCAGTTGTGAATCGGTGCTATATAAATAAACAGAACTGAATTGAACAAATACGCTGAACACTGTCTCCATGACTGTGTCTTCTTCACGACCGATGAAACTTACTGTTCCAGCAGTTGGTCGTATCTGGACTGAGTGTTTCTCTCTGCAGCTGCAGCTCTGTCTCTCTCCAGAACCGCGCTGTCTCTCGCCTCACGCAAATTCCTGGTTAAATAAACACACAATGTTAAAAAAAAAGTACCCCCATTTGCTTTTCAAGCTATCTGTATGAACTATGATGCAGTGCACAGTAATGCAAAATCGGTTTAGTTATTCCAAGTTTTTTTGGTGCTATAAATACAAATGACAATTTACCTTCAGACAAAATGGAAATGAACATAAAACAGGTATTCAATCTTAAAAATGTAAACTGCTGGTTTGAACAAGATTAAATATTATTAGTTTGATACCTGTTCTCCCTCTCGTACATCTCTCTGGAGGTTCTCTGCAGGTTCTCGATCTCCTGACTGGTTTTCAGTCTGATGTTCTCCAGCTCCTCTCTCAGCTTGTGCTCGTACTCCAACTTATAATGGTCTCTGCAGGAGAAAGACGGCAGAATACAAACCAAAGCACAGAAAGTACTTTTGATACACAGATTTACACTTTTGATGAAGGATGTATTTATCTGGATCAGATTAGGAGATAGTCGTGTTGAAGTTGGGCATTATTTGGGTAGAGCTTGGTAAAGAAAATTGTTCATGACTGGTGTGGAAAGATTAATGAGATTATTACTGGTAACTTACTTTTTATGTATATGAATGTTTCTGTTCAGTGCCCTGAGATGACTTCTGTTGTGACTTGGCACTATATAAATTAACTGAACTGAACTGAAAAATGTGGTAATGGAAGTGCTGTAAAGAATATATTTTATTTTCTTCATCAGATATTTTTTACTAAGATATTACTGAAACAGTAACTTGGTGATCAGTGCGGCAGTCTTGTAATCTTAAAGTTGTGGGTTCGAGCCCAGTTTGCATCAGGAACCTGTGGCACAGCAACCTCGCTGTGGCACCCCTGCAGAAGAGAGCAAACCTTCTAGCAAGACAAGGAAGTTTCCTGCAACGGAAACTTTTTCTATCGCTGATACACAGACGGGTCTAAAGTTAAATTATTTTTCTCCTGGTTTGTTAGTCTGGAAAATGACAGATTTTTATCAGATTTTTTTCCCCAGTATAGCTTAAGCTAGAAAAAAAAAATGGCAAAAGATAAAACTAAAGAGAACCAGGTTAAAGGTATGGGTAGAATAGGAGTGAGTTATTCTCACATCTCTGGTTCAGTGTCATCAACATAAAATTTGCACTTGTGGTTCATGCTGAACTTCAAAACTTTTTTTTTTCCACATTAATATTTGCTTTTATCCAGTACAGTAGTCCCTCGTTTATCACGGGGGATCCGTACCCTGAAGACCCACAATAAGTGAAAAACTGCAAAGTAGGAATAGTAGTACAAGTAGTAAGTAGTAGTTTATTTTATTATTTATATAGACATATATTAAGGTGTTTTAAACCCTTTCCACACTTGCAATATTCTAAAAAATGTTTCTAAACTCTCTAAAATAGCACAGAATGTCATGATTTCAGCTCCCTGCCTCCTCTGCTCTTTTCCACCTGCAAGCGCTATTGGCCACACCAATGTTTGTCAACCCATCACTTTTGTGGTTTTGATCCAAAACGACATGGATTAGAGTAAATGTTTTAAAACCAACATGTCCAAACATATCGATCTCCATTTAGCAACCCTTTTATAAAACAATAAAAACTGCAAGCCTGTTTTGCTATTGGGGACTGTCTACTAAACAGGCAGCCACTTATTATTACCCACCTGAAGACGGTCTTACTGTTCCTTCAACTTTAATGTGGCCCAAACTGTAATGTGCACCCCCACAAAACGACCGGCTCGGCACTGTAACGTGTGCTGTTGCTTTTATTGGCGTTTTGCGTTACCATGGCAAGGTAATTTGCAAAGACGCCATTTTTTTTTAACTGAAAAAAAACAACAACTATAAATCAGCCATTTGTAGAGATATTAAGCTAAAATTTGGTGTGGTGGTAGCTGAGAGCAATACCCCATAAATACTGAATTAAAATAAAAAAATTCAAGATGGCCACCAAAGCTAAATTTAAATAGCTTTAACTCAGCCATTATTACACATATAGAGCTAAAATTAATTGTGGTTATAGCTGAGAATGTTCCCCATCACATACTGAATCCAAATAAAAAAATCCAAGATGGCTGCCACGTGGCAGTCCCCATCAAAGTGTATCCAGGAACTTTCTAGTTCTTTTATTTTTATTTGAATCACTTTCAGTGTAAAGATAAATTGTATTAATTCAGGGGCGTTTCATTATTCATTATCTCCATGTCAAAAGTGTACACATGCTGTTCCAATATATAAGCCATTTTAACACCAAATAATGATTCAAGGACAGCTTAGTCAGCTTTCCATGCAATTTGCTTACACAGGTTGCTCACAGTTAACATTGGTCTTCACCTTTGTGCAAGAACGTGTCGTCACAGACCATTCATTCTCTTAAAACTTCTTGTCTTTGTGCAAAAAGTTAGACGCCATTGTGCAATATAACTCTTGTTTCATTGCGATTGCTGTTGGTGTCCGCTCCCACGAAGAAGAACACCTGCACACGTGTCATACCTGTCCGTCAGCCATGAAATCCAGGTTTAATGTTGTTCTCCTCTTTTTTTTTCCTTTTTTTTTTTTTTAATGTGACAGTTGTTAAAATTGCCTTCTAAGATAAGCGACGTTGTGGCTCCTTGAGGGATATGTTGAAAGTGAAACTAAATGACTAGAAGAAAAGGATGGTGGTGAACCTGAAGTGGTGAAAACGTAAAGAAGGAAAAAGGAAGAGGTTAACTTTGGTTTGACATCTTTGTGAAGTCTTTCCAGACAGTTTTTTTTTTCCTAGAGAGGCCTTACTAGACCTAGAAAATGTTCAAGATTACAATAATGGTAAGGAAAAAGCCCATCACTAAATCAGTTTTTATATATTTGTTTTCCAGTAACAGACTAAGTTTAGCAATTAAGAACAATTGACACGGTCTTTTGATTTTTGTGCTCAGGACTGGGTTTTAACTTTTTGTTTTATAATTTTCTGTTTTGTTCATGTCTTGTAGTTTACTTAAAGTAATACTTTTTTTACTTGAGATTTTGAGGATTATTCATATCTGACTGTGCTTGGCATCTTATGAATGCTGGATTCTTCTTTTTCTTTTTTTCTTTTTTTGTCTTTTGTTTCTCAGTAAATAAAAAAAGGGACCTTATTAAGTTATCTTCAAATTTTTCATCACAGGACTGTCAACAGTTTAATCCTATTGCTAAGTTAGTAACTTACAGTGCGGTGCCCTTTACAACTGAACTGAATTATTTAGAATCCAATATACTGTACACTAAACCATGAACTAAGACACAAAACAAAAAAGTGAACAATGTCTTAACTTGTACATTAAAACTCAGTCTTTTTTATTCTGAAAATATTTAGATACAAAAATATGACATACAGTGACTTATTTGAAACAGTTTTCTTTGTTGTAAATGTGTCTATTACACTGTTGTTCATAAACAAAATGTTAGAAGATAGCACTCATTTTTGGACCCTAATGTGACATATGATTGTGATTTTTTTTAATTTGTTTCAGAAACACAGAGCTTATAGGTTAGTTTGGATTTATTGTTTTAAGGTTTTGATGAATTTTAGGATACTGACATGATTTTTTGTTGTTGTTCTTAAGCTTTATTATGAAATTTTTGTGATGGAATTAAATTCAAAACAGTCTGCTCCTCAGAGTGTTTAATTTTTATTTTATATATGAATATTTCTGTTAATTATTTTTTATATATGAATATTTCTGTTCAGTACCTTGAAAGGACTTCTGTTGTGACTTGGCGCTATATAAATAAACTGAATTGAATTATTACCACTGGCATGCTTCACTTTACGGTGTAACATGCTTCTGTATAACATTCCTAAATCAGTGCATTAAATAACCTCAACGTATCAATTAACTAGAAGTGAAGAACCACTTGTCACTACTGTAACTAAACAGTGCCATGAGATGACTTCTATATAAATAAACTGCATTGAATGGAACTATTTCTATAACTTCAATAAGGATTTTTAATTGACTGTGATGTCATGAACTCTCTCGTAAATGCCAGAACATTAAGACTAATGCAGAACACTGTATTTCTAAACTTATTTCTGATTGTTGAGACTTTAAAATAAGAATACGAGAATTTTGCAGTACTGAAGGTTGAACACAACCTTGAACCAAACATATATGGAAGGTGAAAGAATAAAAGCTTTTTTTTAGGCGGTGGAAGACCAGCCAGCTGAGTTCTGTTGCATCCTCCCATGAATTTTTGATCTTTCTCATGCCACGCTGTGCCTCTCTTTTCTCTCATTAGATGAGACAGCCAGTGTGGCCCCCATAGCTCTTTGCAGTACATCCCAGATGCAATCATTAGCATTTTATTCAGAGCTTCTGAAAACTCATTCTATTTAAAACTCTATAACATTAGCCTTGTGCTCAGTGTCTCACAATATTATAATCAAGGACAATTTATACAAAGCTGTGTTAACTTTTTATAAAAGTCTGCTTTTTTATGTAGGCCAAACTTAACTTCCATATTTTCACTGTACACAAGTGTTAGGCAGATGCTGGCACAATAAGTTAATATAAGTTTCTAGAATGTTTGCCAGATAAACTCAGATTTAAACTGGTCTTTATATGTAAAATTTGCATACAGTGTTGGACATCTGTCCATGACTTGCTTTTTAAAACCCTAGATACTTAACATGCATGTATTACAGCCCAACATAAGCATGCAGGAGTTGTCAGGCACTCAGTATTTATTTTCAAGCTTTACAAACTGCGATTTCACACGCAGTGTTGGAATGCAAATTTTTATTTTCCTTTCACAAGATTTGTAACACAAACACATAGTTAAAAACTTTTTTCCTACTGTTTCAACCATGTATTGAAGGGCAATAAAGGCTGTTTCAATTCTATTCTATTCTATTCTATTCTATTCTATTCTATTCTACGTAGCCATTCTCTGCAGTTTCAGCACACTAATTCACAGAAAGAAATATAACAAGGTCATAGTTTGTAAAGTTTTTTTTTTTTTTTCCCCACTAATGCATCTCCCTGAAGTTCTACCCCTACATCTTCTCCAGCTGAGCAAATACCTCAAATCTCCGCATATTCCCACAATCTGACTTGGGACACAAACAGGTGGATATGCAACCACTGTTCCAGGGCACACTATCCAAATATAAATTTTCATCACTTGGTCGAAGGCTAAGCAAAACGTATTGCTGCAGGACTACACAGGAATAAAATTATTTGTGCTAGAACTGAAGGGGTTTTGCGAGGAAGCTCACCCTGCTCCACCTTCATGTACTCCCATGGACATTCAGGAGCCCAAATGAAAGGGAATGCCTATAGCTGGACCTATCCACAACCTTCATTTGATGTTTCTTACCTCTCAACATAATGCTACCTGGCAAATAGAATATTGTTTCTATTCAAGATGCATTTGGTGGATCCGTATGGTGAACCAGTTTCAAATGGATGACAGGATACATGTAGCCCAAATCCACCGAGAGCTGTCATTTACACATTTGCAACCTTCCTAGAAATCTGTGAGCCCCTTGTATATCTAGAGATTTACAAACCAGCCACTCACATATTGAGATCCAGACAGTGTAGAAATACCATAGCTGAGCTGCCTGCTCTGCCAACTCCTTTTGTGATGTGTGAGGAGCTCCCAAAGGACCAGCAGCACTGTCAATAGTGGTTGGACTCTTGATTTGCAACAAAGGTATAGGCAGAGTAAATCCTGCACCACAAAATAAAGCAGAAACAATGTTAGTGAGTTTTGTGAGGGAGAGTCTGTGTGGCTGGTGGAAAAGGTAACAAGAGAAAGAAGAGGGCAGTGATAATACTTCTGGCTCCTGGAATGCATGCTTAGATGATCCTCCTCTACAGCATGGCCTCAACCATAGCTGCCAATAGTACATCACCCCTCATGAGATTCCCTCCATGGACTTATTCAGAGTTTGAGCATGTGTTCTCTATCTGTTTTGGATACAACCACTTGTTCATAGCATCCTTTTAGGCAGTGTCTTGCTGGCTTGCGCCACTAGTTGGTAAACAGCGATTGAGAGGGAATATCCCAAAAAAAAAAAAATCTCAAAACATTTGCAATGGTTCCATCTTGTGTGAGTCACAGAGGTGTGCATCATTGTCACTTGAATTTTGAACATGCAGATACGACACAGCTGAAAGTAGACAATGAAACGACGAGCATGGCCTAGAATGCAGCTTACAAGCAGTTCACACAAAAGTATTTTCTGAATTAGCCTCTCAAAAGGTTGGTAACACTTGGTAACAAACACTCAGATCTCAGTGAAACTGCAATAAAATAAATAAAATAAAACCAATTGCCAAGTTTCTTCTGTTGCCACTACCTAGCATCCAGGTATCAGAGCCAAGTGAGATACTACCTTTAGCAGTTAAAAGAAGATTAAAGATGAGTCCAACTGCAGGACCTTCACTGAAGAAGCTCTCCCTGGTAAAACCTACATTCCTCTTGTCTACAACGGACAGCTGCTGTTATTTCAAGAAGCTGGATGACTGTTGCCAGCTGCTGTTGTTAGAACAGCTGCTCAGGGAATACACTGGGTGCTACCTGTAGCACCTCATCTACGTCTACTCAGCTCCTCCTGGCCTCAACACAGCAGTGTTAAAGAGAGTCATGGTGCAAATAAAAACTTCTGCTTATTCTTGTTTTAACAAGATTTCTGATACATTTGTCAATCTTGACTCTACTCATTGCTGAATGTTCCTGTTCCTTGAACACCAATGTAGATAAAAAAAAGGGAAAGTGTGATCATCAATAAGATATAGTCCTGTCAGTCTTTCTCACACATTCAAATCCCTGAACCACTGCCATCACCACAAAGAAAAAAGGCAAATATTTCACATGGATCTGGTTTGAAAGACAAATGAACACTGCAGTTTCTATTGTTTTTATCAATAGATTAATGTGTGCAATTTTTAAACAGCAGTTAAATTTGTATTTTTGTTGGATGTAACTAGGACCCTGTGTACATAGTTTTGTTCCACCTCATGTACCACATGAGAATGACAATAAAGAACCTTGAATCCTTGAATTAAATGCTTCCGTAACACTCTGTCTGTGTGCAGCACTTGCTTATCCAGGGAATTTTTGTATAATTTTGTACTTACTACTTAATACTTGAACATGTTTTGCTTTGATACAGTTTTATACATTCTATGACATGTTTTCAATACAAAGCCAGTTGTTGTACAAAGTTTGTTGTTCATTTATTCAAATACTGTATAGGCATCAGAGACATTTGGAAATTTTCAGTATGCTTAAAAATCAAAACAAATGGACAATTACATTCATTGTACTAACTGGTGTACAGTACATTGTTTCCTAAGCACAGTATACCCACTACAAAAATGTAGACTACACCAATGGTTCAAATCCACCAGTACTCACATGTCAAAGTGTCCCTGGACAAGACAATGAACTCCTCATTGCCTCTGGATTGGACTGTATAAAAATAATAATTAAAAAAAAGAGTCCAATCCACCTCTAAAGATGGTTGAAATGCAGACTGGGACTATTCACACCTGCTTTTAGCATTATCCAGATGCAACTGGATTACTTGAGACGGATGTTAGTTCCAGATGTGAACGGGGTAAGGTGAATAGGATGGGCATGGCTCCTCAGTGTCTGAAGGTGGGATTATTAAACCTAACCAGACTAATGATTCATTAACACGTCAGAATCTTTGACCATTTTATTGCATTCTTTGGGTCATTACATTGTACTTCATAGTGTAACAATGTGCATTCCATATTTGGACAAAAATAAAACTCCACTGGTGTTTGCCAAGTTTGTAAATCAGTGTATCAGGATCAGAATCAGAGAAAAGATGCAAGCACCAGAAAGAGTAAAAATGACTAAACATAGCGTTTTTCAACGGTATGTTCGGCATGCCACAAAAAAGCTGATCAAGGCTATTTTTTTAAATTAGCATGCTAACAATACTAAAAAAAAAAAAAAAAAAAAAAAAAAAAAAAATAAATAAATGTCAGACTCTTTTTTCAATGTACGCACCTGCAAGCAAGCAATACTTAAAAGACTAAATAATTTTTCACTTGTCAGTCAAATGTTTCAGAAAATGAACGGTTACATTAACATATCAATGACACATGCTTAATGATATATGTATCATTGGGCACTTTTAAATGGGTATATTGTAATTCATAAGTTTTTCTAGTAGGTATACTCCATATTCTCGCGTATCGTGTAGATTACACCACTGATTCGAACCCCCCAACTCTTGCATTGGAGGACGACTGCTCTAACCACTCAGCCACAGCCACCCCTTTTATCTAAATATATTTGGTAGTCTGAACACAATCTATTGTTAGCTCCACTGTCAAACCTCCTGCTAAAATGAAATGACCCCATCGTTTGGACACTATAAGATATTTAATGCTTTTTCATTCATAGAATGGCAGTCTAAGCTGTGTTAGGTTGCATCACCTTTATCTAATGGATCACAGTAGTACTGGTACATTCAATGTGAAGCTCTGTTTAAAACAGCTTATGTCTGTCAGCTTAGTGTTTTACTGGGATGATTTTTTTGGGTTAATTTTTTCAGTCTTTTCTCTGACACTGAGCTCTGCAATCTGTAATCTCTGTAATCATTTTGTGCTCCCATACTTCTCTCATGTTGCAGCTATTAAGCAATTAGGCTTATTATAATTTAAGCATAAAAAACTGCATAAAATGTGACAAAGATGAGACTGCAATCTCAAAATAATAATATAAATATGCTGACGTCCTGTTTGTCGCTCACTGACAGCTCAATGTGCGACATGGCTGTGTATGTGTGTGTCTGCTTACAAAATGGGAATTAGGTTTTGCATTTTACGTTAAGGTCTGAGCCATCCACTTCTAATTGAATCATCCAAGACTGATGCTAGTGTCAGGTCTGAACAGCACCTGAAGGTCTGTGTCCATGCCCTGACTGGTTTGTGTTGCTTTGGTAATAAAAATGGAACACGTTCTTTGTTACCTGACTTTGACCAACCACCTAATATAATATATGTCTGAATTGCACAAGTTTATCAGTTCAAATTTGCATGCATTAAAAGTGGATTTTATTTTCTTTCTAAAAAACAAAACAAAACAATGCTAAAAACATCCTTTGGGTTATTTATTTGACTTTTATTGCTGCAAAACAGTTGCTCTGGGGCTGTTTTGGAGTCATGCCATATTCAGTGTGTATCCATGAGAGTATAGCAGCAAAGAAAGCACAACGTTCCCTGGACGAAAACTGGTACACACTATGCATGTTATCTGAACAAAAAATACCTCTTGCAACCCAACCTGTCGTTCTCACAGGGCACATTTACCAATAAGATACATACCGGTATGTCAGGCTCTTTTGAAGCTGATTGTCTATCCTGTGCTTTTCAATGGCTTTACTGCCCTCACCCTTTCCTGTAGATCCAGCTGGGGGGGGGGGGGGGGGGTCATTTGACCCCCCCGGGGGCCGGGGG
>JARVGQ010000001.1:47849812-47860836 GCA_031762355.1 Hypsolebias martinsi | reverse complement strand
AACCTGGGCTCTCATAACACCTGAGCAGCGCCACAGACCGATCAACTCCATGCCACATTGCTGCAGTAATCTAGGCAAAAGGAGCCCCAACTAAGTATTGAGTGCTGTACATGCTCATACTTTTCATGTTCGTATTTTTCAGTTGGCCAACATTTCTAAAAAATATATATTTTTAGAATTGGTCTTAATATTTAATTTTATGAGATACTGAATTTGGGGTTTTCATTAGTTGTCAGTTATAATCAACATTAAAGAAATAAACATTTGAAGTATATCGGTCTGTGTGTAATGAATTAATATAATATACAAGTTTCACTTTTTTTAAATGGAATTAATGAAATAAATCAATTTTTTCATTATATTCTAATTTTATGACCAGCACCTGTATGTGTAAATCAGGGATTTAGGCACAACAACAAAAAGCATTTGTTTTAAAAGATGATGCAGTTTTCAGCCAATAAGTGCAAACATTGCACTGTCCTAACCACAATCTATTGTCTTTTAGTTGTTCTTCAAGACTCGAGGAATACTGAATGAAGAAGGATTTGTTCTGTTTGTGAGGAAGAATGCAATCATTGTTCTCATCCCAAAGTTTGGTTTGGAGGGAACAGTCTTCTTTGACGCTAAAGACAAAGTTTGCTCCAGCCTTGTTTTTGATGAAGCGGTATGAAAAAAATCAGTCATTTATCAAAAGCTGTGATTTTATTTGTACATAGATTATTAAAATTGATCTTGTGCAATTGTTAGGGTCCAACTCTAAAGGTGGAGCAGCACACATTCCACATGTTTGATAAGGTGAAGGTCACTGTGAGTCTGGATTCCTCCAACATTCAGCACCAGAAGATCCGCATGGCTCTAACAGAACCTGTGGTAAGAACAAACTCATACAAAAATATGTTCTTCCATTTGTTCTTTTATTAAAATATACAGTATTGGGCTTTAATTTCGGTACATTTTCATAGTTTTGTGAGTCCTGGTGGGACAATTCATAGCATTTGCTCAAACCAAAACCTTTTTTTTTTTTTTTTTTTTTAAGATCCCTGGCATTAGTGTTCCTGCTCCTGTGGCTGAACAACAAGTCAAGAAACAGAAAGTGGACCGCTGACTGGAAGCAGAACCATAATTTACCAGATTTTAATGTATCCAAACAACTAACTGGAGCTGGTATGCAAACCAGCTCACAGCAAAGGTTCACTGCTCCCATCTCAAGTGCATCTCTGATGAAATAACTATATTTGAAGCATTTCTTGGTCAAACAGACCATAAAGATTTTTTTGTTTTATCTTCATGAGTATGCTTTTTTTTAATTCCTGCTCCCTCAAATGCATTTTCTTGCTAAATTACTTCTACAAGTGAACAAGAAATCACTCCAACAATGAACAAACCCCAAACATAACGGTATAATATCGAAACAGCCAAAATTACTGTGAACTGAACCAAAAATATTTAGTGCAGCAAATAAACATTGTGCACAGCAACTAAAAATAGTGTTTCTTAAAGGTAAAAAAAAATAACAATTTAATGTGACAGTTATACACAGTAGACCCTGTGCAAAAATATTAAAACATCTTGGCTTTCCAACATTTAGTTCACTTTTGGCATTATTGTATTTAACAAGATCCACAGGTAACCTGAATTTAAAAAAATGATACTCTTACATACAGCAAGGAGAGAAAAAAAATGCATGTTAACAGTTCTATAAAACATAAATATAGATTTATTTCATAAATCAAGATCTTTCTGGTCAATCATGTTAGCACCAAAAATAAAGCTAAAATGTTGCCACTGGCACTTACAGCACTTAGAAAGTTGATTTATGTGCAAAATTCGATACAAAATGTTGAGTTTTCCCCCTTTTCAGTATACCAGTGTAATTAATGCAAAGGTTTCTTGAAGAGTTAAAAACTGGGTTAGAAGTCCCCGTCACAAAACAGCCATAAATCTTTAGTCTGATATCATTACCCTCAGATCAACTCTTACAGCTGTTCAGTACAAATTAAACTATTAATTCTTCCAGCACTGTAAACTTATTTTAATGCAAACATGAGTTTATACTGGAAGAGTTATTCATTTTCTTGTAGAAATCAGGAGGCTCCATAGTGAGGATAAAACATCTGAAAAAAATAAATAAAATTAGTGAAAGACGTCAAACTTCAAATTAATTTTTCAACCAGTACTTTAAGGTGTCAGGGGCTGTTTTTAGAAAACTAAATATTTCTTAGATTGCTGTTTTGTGTTATGTTTTAGATAAACTAGCTCCTTGACTTGCTGTTCAATGTGCCTTGAGAAATCTGTGCCGATTTGAAGTCAGTTTAAATATTAATTATAAAAATTGTTTTACTAAATCAAAAAAACTTATGTGGCTTGTTGCTTCACCCTAAAACTTCACTAAAAAATGATGAGCCAAGTTTAAAAATTGTTCACTTAACTTTAAAATAACTTTGAGTTCCTGGGTTCAAAATGTGAATAATTTCAAAATACGATTATATTAATTTAGCTGGTTCAAAAGAACAATGAAACTCAGTAACTGCCCTGCAGTTTTGTGTTCAGGGTTAATCTTACTTTAACTTTACTGTGTCGAGTGAAGGGAAACACTTCCACCTGGTTAGAACTGAGAGACTCTTTGGTCTGACAGTCTGAGCTGTGGCCATCGATCAGGCTAGCGGTGCCAGCTGAGGTAGTGTTATAACCACTATCCACCTAAATGCACACAAACAAGAAATATTCAATCAGAAACATGTTTATATTAAAGACAATGCCAAAAGTAGCTTTGCTAATTCATTCTCCGTCACAAACCTGCATGCTGGAATCATAGCGGATGCTGCTTCCTTCTGCCAGAAGAGAGCCAATCATCTGAGAGCTTTCTATCGCCGACACATTTACCATACGAGAGCTGGTCAGCTGTTCTGAAGGCTCCCCGCCTTCCTCCTGCTCCTCCTCAAGCCGTTTTTCTATCCCCATCTCCATTTTCACAGCTCCAATAGAATCCTGAGGAAGGATCGCTTTGGCAACAGGATGGGTCTCCTGGGTCTGAGGTGATGTTGGAACCAATTCCATATAAGGGTGAGACCATGAAATGGAAGGAGGGTGCTCTTTACCCTGATTGTCTTGGAGCTTCGGGTTAAGGATTGGCGAGATGAGGGGAGGGGAAGCCCAGCCGCAAACCCGAGGTCTGTGCTTGGGTCTTGAGAAGTGCTGGGGCTCGTTTTGGTTGTGGAGCTGGTGTGGGGAGCAGCTACGAATGGGAGAACAACCTTCAACAAATGGACTCGCATTAGAGGGAGCAACATCTACATCCAGCGAAGTTCCATGTGGGTTCAAAATGGGTTTCCATTCACCTAAAAAGTTACAACAGTCAAACTCAACAAAGACCTTTTTTCAGGGGGAAAAAAAGCAAAGCAGATGGTCTACCTGTGCCAATGGGAGTGTGTGTCAAATGGGGAAAAATTGGAGAAATAGTCGGAGAGATGTGGCCTGCCGGAGACGACCTATCAGGAACCGGAGGACTGCTGATGCTGCCGAGGCTACAGTCTCTGATGCGGCCTTGCTGGATAGGACTGGATGAAAACTGACCCTATATTTAGAAGAAACTAAATTAATTATTGCTGTTTTGGGTCTGTTTTCTCTAATTTCACTTTACCACTCACCGTAGATGGTGTTGGGACTGACAAGCCACAAGACAAAGGGGAAGTAAATGGAGCGTCCTCTTCAGGATGTTCAGCTCTTGTTCCAGCTCTGTGTGGAGACTTTTTCAGCCCAGCATTAGTTCTTTCTGGGCTCGGTGGGTTGGAGCTATCGGAGCCGCTGTAACTGAACTGACCATCAATAAAGAGTTTTCGTCTCAGGGAGGAGGAACTTAAGCTCTCCTGCACTGCATCACATGGCTCCTCACATCTGTAATATTCTCCTGAAAATAACCAAGCCTTGTGACTCAGTGCTAAAATTATTCAGCCAATGTTAAAAGAAAATTTCATACTTTGATTCTGTTGGTAGTCAGCAGACACTTACCTAGTAATTTTTCCAAATCAAAAGCCAGAGGTAGCGAAAGGACCGTCTGGCAAGCGACTGTAAATCAAATAAATCAATTTAGTACATTTATAAAAGTGAAACAAAAACAGGTGGTTTTGATTTTGAATACATCTCTCAACCAAAAAAACTTATACATAAGTGGTGAAAAATCCTGAGTGTTGAATATTTTATTTAAACTGTTGAGAGACTTTATTACTGTGCCGTTTGCTAAGGTTATGCAAGTTAAGATATACATAAATGTTAATATGAAGGAGACCAATCTCAGAACTGCACTGTAAGATCTCACTGTCTTGATTTTGATAACTGCCCCAAAAAATACTGATTTCTAACCCTTGAATTCATCTTATGCTAACATATAGTTGCAGATCTACAATTTGTAAATGAGAAAACGGTAGCGTTGATACAAGTTTTGTCGCCTGTACCACTACAACTCAGAGACAAACTAACCTGAAAGAAGTAAAGCCCCAGAATCATCATCATTCAAGTACACAAGTTTGAATAGATAATAATAATAACAAGAGGACAGTCATCTACATGTTTAAGAGAAACTCATTAAAACAAGTATTTTTTTTTTTTTTAAATGTCTAAAAAGCTTGCAAACCTGAATTTTTTTCAGTCTCCTCTGAAATTATTGCAGACATCGGGCCTTCAAGGAAAGGACAAATACAGTACAGTATAAGAGAAACTGGTAAGGCTTAAAATATATGGTACAGAATCACCATTTACAAATCATAAAGACTAAAACATAATGTGAACAATAAAATAACTTACTTTTTTTGTATGTGTGAGGGACTCTGCGGCTTTCTGGTGCAGCCCAGGGGGAAGGCACAATGGCTCCTTTGGTGAAAAACTTTATTGGGAAAGATGCATATTATAAAATCAAGCAGGAAATCAATATAAAATTGTATCAAAGATTATAAAACAAATAGATTTGGATACCTGCTCAATGGCATTTTGACATTTTTCTTCAACGTCAGAATCCCTCCTGAAATAAAGCAAAACAAAGTCCTACTTGGATGGATGGATATTCTCGAAAATCTTAAGTTTGCACAGTGGATTTGAGGTTTAATTAGAAATGTCGATAAACTTTAAGTACGATAGTTTCACATTTACACATACTGTAATTTTTGTTTCTCAGCACATACTTTGTCTGGCTGAGATAAAAAGACTGTCGCTGGATTTCCTCAGGGTCTATGTGCACTGGTAAAAGGCTGGCCATCTCATCAATAGACCAGTTAAACTCAGGAGGAGTCTGGGAAAGACACAGATGACGTGTATAAGACGTAAATATCATACAGTCACGTAAAAGGCAACACAGCATTTACATAGACACAGATAAATATTCAAATCTGAGCAAAAATCTTTTATTATTTGCTCTGAGATAGCCAGAATTTCTTGTAATATTTTACAGTGATCTTCGGTAATATTTTATCTGGCTTCCTGAAGATCTTTCAGTTTTTCTTTGGACTTTGGCTTCTTTTTCAGGACTGTCTTTTTCCCTGATCATTTTTAGACTTTGTTAACCACTTTGCTCTGGCCTATAAATCATTCCAGCATTAAAAGGCTCCTAAACTCAAGGGTGTTGTGTCAACACATAACACACAATTTAGCAAAGATGTTAGACAGGATCTGCAGGGACTCATACCAGCAGCATGTCACAAAATCATCTTGAAGCTATGAAAAATACTAAAGATAACAGTTTGACAAACATAAACTAGTATTTTAGCACTAACAAGGTAATTCCCAAAGATTTAATAGCTAAAAATATAGCATATATATGATCAACTAAAGATGATGCAGTTCTCAAGACCTGCGTTAGGTATTTGCTGGATTTCTTCTTCTTTCTTAAATATCGCTGTTCATCTGCTGTAGTTTTCAGGAATTACCTTTTTTCTTTACCCTTCTGCTTGTACAGTCCCCTAATTTTTAAGCACAATATTAAGTCAGGCACAGGACAAGACAGAAAAAAGGTATTAAAAAAAGAAGAATTATACTGTAAGTTATTTAAAGAACTATTAGAAATAGACATTTTGTATCACAATCAGCTACATTTGCACAAGATGTGATGGGTCTAAAAGATAGAAGATGTATTTTTAACTTACAGTCTTGCAAGGCTTTGATTTGAATACAGAAGGACTCGGAACCAGGGGTTCCCGCAGATGGCGGTGGTCATTGGGGCTCTCAAATGGGTTTCTAATGGAAGGTCTGCCCGGAGTTTCTGGAGCGAACTGTGGCTCAGTAGGATTATGATCCCCCATCTTAGTTGAAAACATCAAATACTTCCATCAGGATAAAACAAAAGCACATTTCAATCACAAAACTAACGAGACATAATCCACTACTTCTACAGCTTATGTTTGTTGTGAGGTGATAATTACGTATCGCACGTTAAACCGTTCAGTAATGCATTTACACATTTAACATGTTGCCTAAACAATATATAAATATAAAAAAAGATTTTTAGTTCGTACTCACAACTGTTAAAAAGACAGACTTCGACGACAGAAACCACACAACAAATTTAGTGAAGACTCAGCAGCAACAATCCAAACGTTCATTTCAATTTTGCCCACAAGTCGGATCAGCCAATAAGAAGTGAGAGGAAGTGATAGCGAGCCAATGGAGCTTTTTGTGTCGTCACTTCCTCTGACAGCTCAGCATGGACGCGGTTGCTAGCTAGCTGCTAATGTTGGCATCAATTGTCTTTTGTTCTTAAATTATATAATATTCTGTGTAAAATAAGTAAAATTTGTGTAAAATCGAGCTGATATTTTGTTAGAATTTATCATTGCCGAGTTATTTTTTATTTGTTGCGATAAAAACCCTAAATTGGTTAGCCGTTCAAAGCTAATTATTAATTTATCATTATGGCCAGTGCAGGAAATGCTAATTTAAACGCAGTACGGGAAACAATGGATGGTAAGTCTTATTTATTGATATTTTTAAATACCAAACGGATAATTCGTGAAATACTTTCAGGCTTTTTCATTAGGTCAAGGTCCTTTATTGCCATTCGCATCACATGTGGTACATATGATGTGGTGGAATGAAATTGTGTACAGTGTCCCAGTTACATTCAACAATAGCAATAAACTAAACACTAATATGTGTTGCTAATCTTTAGCATGTTGTCACACATCGTTTGTTTTAACAGTTCTGCTGGAGATCTCAAGGTTGCTGAACACTGGTTTGGACATGGAGTCTCTTTCCATCTGTGTGAGGCTGTGTGAGCAAGGCATCAACCCTGAAGCTCTTTCTGCAGTTATCAAAGAGCTGCGTAAAGCTTCAGAGACTCTCAAGGTACTAAACCAAGCTGACCCTAACAAAACATCAGTGACAATAAATAAAATAACTTACTCAATACATGTTGTAACTAACGTACAAGGGGAGTGATATTGCCAATAAACACAACTCAAAGCGGCGTGTTAAGTTCTCAGATTTGTCTTCATTAAAGCCATCATTTATCTAAGTGTTAAAAAAAGAGCATTTAGTTAAAAAGAAAAATTGCAGGAAGAATGTGAGTACCTCTGGTTTGCTATCTCCCATATTGCTAAAACATAACATTTTACTAATTACCATGAGAATAAGATCATTAACATATTTTAAAATAAATTTAACAAGTGATAATTGAGGTGCATCTGCTCAATTGTAGGCGCTCTATTAACAGCTTTTCATCATTTAAAAGTAAGCAATAATAAAGTCCACAAAATATTTTCTTAATGCTATATATTCATGGTTTTAAAGGAGACACTACAAAGTAAAAATTATGAAAATATTTGTGTACTACTGGGTTGTTTGTTGTATGTAATTGTATTACCGGTACATTCTTAGCCTATGCATGTCAGTAAACTACTTTATAACTTGTCTTTTCATTCATTTGTGCACAAATGATTACCGGTATGCTTTTTTCTCATTTGTTTGTTTGTTTGTTTCTTCTTTGTTTTAGGTTTCCGAGAACTGTACTACTGGTAATTAAAGATGGAAAGTCATATCACCTAAGTTTGGGACTTGGCACTTAAGTTTTCTATACTTCCTCTGACTCGTGCCCTCGTGTTTCATTTTGCACTTGGGCTTTCTATTGAGGAGCTTTTGAAGAGTTACCCCAATCTATCTTTATAAGCACTATATTGTTTTCTCTCTGTACTGAATCCATTTCAAGTACGATTTATGCACACTCATGATCCGTGTGATGGTGTGGGATGGATTAGTCCAAGTTCATGATGACTTCCTGCATTCATACAAGAATAAGCTTTTATTTTTTTACCAACCTATATTGCACTTTTTGTGTGCGCACATATTGTTTCATTTTCAGATATGCTTGATTTTGGTGTCTTGCTTAATTTTACATTTGTATTTTTTTGTCCCCACAAATTAAAACATCTTTTGTCATTTCTATTATTGATATCCTTTAACTGTCAAAAATGTAGTTTATTAAAATAAATTGTTACCAGTTGTGGCCACAAGGTGATGGTGTGTTTCTATGTTTAATCTAGGTTACAATCTTCATTTGATGTGAGGAAATGTGCAATTTTAAGTTGTCCTAAAGAATAAACAAAATAAACTGTTTAATCAGGAACATTTAAAATCCAATTATTAAATATCACTTATGTATTTTTCTTGGTCTAATTGTATACTTTTTTTTATTTAATTTTATAAGCATGGGTGCATTCTTTTCAAAGTATTTTATGAAGGAAATGATATTTCCTGTCAAACTAGGTGAAAAGAGCAACAGGACAGACTTGTAAACACTGCACAATACAATACAAAAACAATGGAGTGGGCTTTGCATTCACAGCCAACAGCATACTTCACAACAACGAAGAAATGAGCAAAGGTCGTTCTAACAGCAGGATGTCCTGCTGATCTGAAATCCTTGCTCTCTTAATGTCAGAATTTGATACACAAAAAAAAAAACATGAGAGCTACTGCAAACTTGACAACAAAAAGCCCATCTTTGATGCATGGAGGCCGCTCAATCACACGTCTAACCAGGCAGCATTGTTTCGTTTCTCCACCGTCTGTAAAATAACTTCATCTTCTAGACAAGGGAAAATGCTGAGCGTACAAAACTTTTACGAGGCAGTAGTATATGAGCTTAGGGTGCTCTTACCGCACATGCTTGTGTGTATGTGTATGTTTGCCCCGCATTTTGTTGCAAGGTTCACGTGAACACTGTACACATCTACAAATGAGTAGCCCCTGAGCCATCTGACAGGAACGCCTCACCCCTCACATGCACACCACAGAAAAGCCAGCGCAGTAGTGTGTGTGTAAGCATTTCTGTCTCCATCTGCTTTGTCTCACCATCTTGACTGACACACACCGAGTCTAAATCTCTGCACTGCTTCTTTGATCTCTTACACAGTATCTCTGTGTTCCTGAATGCCAGCATCATGTTAGCCAAGTCTGAGAGACATACAGATTTGGTGCTGTTGCTTTTCTTGATATAGTTCATGATCCAGAACATTGCAGTTTTGGTTGGGGGGGGGGGGGGGGGAGGTAGCTGGTTGGCTGCGTGCGATGTTGATGGAGGCAGATGCAAAACAAGAATCTTTTTTAAATAGAAAAAGTTATGCATGGCTTGATTGGCTACTAAGGGCGTGGGATTCAGGATGCATTGCTCTGTTTGATCTGTGTGGAGGGTTTTTTTTCTTATCTGAGTCGGCTACTTTGATCTCTGTTAAACAAAATATTCCCAAATCCCATAGTCCTAACTGAGATTAGCGTCCACATATGCATAAACATCTAAGAGGTGTTCAACTAGGGCGCTGGTCAGGTCACATGACTATCAACTTAACAGGCAAACAGGTCCTCACATCTAAATTTCTAAAGGTGTTTATATTTGTTTGATAATTATCCAGGCTGAGGATTTTTTATTTTATTTTATAAATGAGGGCATTCTCTTTTAAGAGTGAAAGATCTCTGTATAGCAATTACAGTTCAGGTGTGAGCCATCATTAAGATAGTTTTTATACTGGACTGATTACAGTTTTTTTAATGTAGAAGAAAGGATGGTCTGTTTATATTTTTACAAACTTAAATTACACTTCTACTGTCCTGTGAAAACAAATGCAAAGTAGAACTTAATTTGTTGGAAAGTTACAGCAAAAGTCAAAGATCCCTGTTGCATTTGGGTCATTAGTTGCTGTTACCAATAAATACGTGAAATTAATGGTCTCCCTGTAGAAACAAGACTTGCCTGTTTAAGAGTTTATTGCTAATTATTTGATCATTTCATGTTGGGAGACTGGGGCTAAACATTCATGGGCTAAAGAAAATAAATAAATTGAGACTAACAGTGACCCCAGTGAAAAATGGGTACATTTGAATGATGTGGGGTTTGTGGATACTTTGGAACTCATCTAAACTAATGGGGAATAACTTTATGCTGTGTTCAAATGTTTATAAGCAGAAAGTTGACAAGATAATATTGATGCATAAAGATGCTGTGGTAAAGGAGAACTATAGGATGACAGGTCAGGGGTCACTACGTCTTCATTCCCACATTTTAGGCATGAGTGCATGAAACCCCATGAGAAAACAGCTGAAAAAGAATATCTGTCAAGTTTAGATTGCTTCCTTCTGCAGGGGTTTCCACAGCGAGCAAGTGTTGGTTAACTAAAAATAAATAAGGTAGTAAATGTAACAATCCTTCATAATGGTAATATTAAGAAGCATGAACATGAGAGGTTTTAAAAATACAAATTGCTAAAAGAGGAAAATGTTTTAAATTGGTGGAGGGTTAAGATGCTTTTATATGCGAAGAGTACTGCAATCTCCAAACTGAGAGTTGCCTTACCAGAAAGCAGACATGTCTTTAATGGATCTTTCAGAAGAGCACAGTCACAGCTTAATAATAATCATAATAAAAGTCGGATAACTTTTAAGTTCACAAGCCTCTGAGACAAGCTGGTCTGAGGAGCTCAGTCCTCACCTCCTTCTACAGGTGTGCAGTGGAGAGCATCCTGTGCTCCAGCATCAACG
This sequence comes from Hypsolebias martinsi, assembly GCA_031762355.1. Lineage (NCBI taxonomy): Eukaryota > Metazoa > Chordata > Actinopteri > Cyprinodontiformes > Rivulidae > Hypsolebias > Hypsolebias martinsi. Next base: position 47,849,823 of record JARVGQ010000001.1, on the reverse strand, counting down.
TGTGGCATGGA
>JARVGQ010000001.1:47773316-47784761 GCA_031762355.1 Hypsolebias martinsi | reverse complement strand
TCGCTCTGTTGAAAATGCTTACAGTAATAAGAATGTCTGTTTTGTGTGTATGTGATGACGTGTTGCTGCGGTCGTGATGACCAGTTAGTTTCTGCTGTATTGGTTGGTTAGTTGGATGGATGGCTGGATGGATGGATGGATGGATGGATGGATGGATGGATGGATGGAGGGATTGATGGATAAAAAGGGGTCAAAGAGAGCTCACACTTGCATACAGGGGGATGAAAAGCTTGTCAGTCACAGATTTAGTGCATCAACAGGACTGGGTGCTGCCACAGTAAAAGTGCTGCCACCCACAGTAAAAATGAGTTTGGCGTGCAGAACAGTGGGTTTAGTTTGAGCTGCCAGCAGCGATTTACTCCTTGTTTTTCTCTTAGTCAGTCTGACAGATACAGTTGAACGCAAACTACACAACTTCCTCTAGTTCTCATCTCAAAGAGGAGATGTTGGTCGTGTAAGCATTAAACGTGTCCTCTGTGTTTTGAGTTAAGCTTTGTCATTAACACCACGATGGTTGGACATGCTCTTCTCTGAGCTTTAACCATGAAACAAAATCATTTTCTAACATTTACAACAATTCACTATTTATCAATGGCTTTGTGTTTAATAGACCAATTTAATGTAATGTAATGTTAATGCTTAATGTGTTTACCAACTTTAGAGCATTTAGGCTGGACGTCAGAGGAAAAAAAGGTCAGTTTCTGTGTTGTCCAGAGTAGGTTTATAATTAATTTTGTGCAGGTGGGTTTTTATTTATTTATTTTTTTACCTAATTATTGGGGAAGTATAAATTAATATTGTTACAGTGGAACCCGACTGAACACAAATAGCAAAAAAAGGCTGAATAGAAAACTGCACAATCTAACTTCCTGCTCATATTTTCAACAGTTTGCTATAATGATCATATTAGAAATGATCATATTATTACTTGATCAGACTGAAATTTACAACACAAACACATTTTTATCTATTGTCTTCTGTTAACTTTGAGTAAGCCTTCATGTGACTGTTTTTGACAAACATCAAGAAAATTACAGTGGACATGCATTTACATCATCCAGCACACAGATGTATTACAACTATAAATTTTCCATAAGAAGCCCAGTCAAGAATAAGCTGAACTGACAAATTTGGGAAATAATAGACACTAGAGAAATTGCATTCCCTGCAAAAATGCAGTGTGAATGCTTATTGCAGAAGAACTTGCTGAAAAACCGCTGAAATTAGCTAAAACAATATCTGAAATGTAGCTGAAATTGAAGAACAAGCCTAATAGAAGAAAGCAGAAAGAACATATTTGCTGAAAGTAGTTAAAATGAACAGAAGTGAGCACAAAAATTTGGAAATTAGCTAAAAACAATAATAATAATAAAAAATGCTGAAATGAGCTGAAAAGTAGCCAAAAAGTAAAGGCAGAAAGAAGCTTAAATTACCAGAAGGAAGTGGAAAGAGCTGAAATGAGAAAAAAAAAGTGAACTTACCTGAAAAAGCTAAAAACAGCATCAAATAGCTAATTAGAAGCTAAAAGAGCAGAAAAAGCTGACACTTGCAGAAATAAGCTGAAACAAGCATAACAAGCTGAAATTTGCAGAAAGAAGTTAGAAGCACAAACCTGTTGTAGTTAGCAAAAAATAATCTGAACCAAAAGGTTAAATATTTCAAAAAGCTAGAGTTGCGCTATCAGAAGTCATAGCAGGACTGTCCCAAAAGAGCTGAATGTTTTGATATATGATTTGCTGAAATAGCATGAAATTTGTGGAACAATAATGATACTGAACAATGTACAGAAGAAAAATGGATCGCAATCATGTGAATGCTTTATAAGCATTCAATAATGACAACAAATAAATAAAAATGTTTTTGTAAAAGCACTTTTCTTAAAGTTGCAAAGTTCTGTGCCCCCCCCCAAAAAAAATAAATAAATAAATAAACAAACAAAAAAAGAATAAATAAATAAATAAAAAATTGAGTTCCTATCTGTCGCACATGATAAATGTTTTGAGTTTTTTTTTTTTTTTTCGAGTGCTGATAAAGGGTCTGTGTGTCTAGGGTGCAGCCACCAGCCCTGTTTAGTTTGCTTTAATCAAAATCTAGTCTGTTTGCTTAGAAAGTCCGGTTTGTTTGGGGAGGTGTGAATGCGCAATCGAACTCTGATCTGGACCTAAAAAAAAAAAAATTGAACTCAGGAAGTGGACTACAGCGCAGGGCAAACAAATGTGCATTTCTCTTACCTCATACAAAACTGTCAGCTGCCTTGTGTTAAAAACAACATTCTCCATGGTCTTCTGCCTCATCTTACACTCATGCTGAGTCCATTGTTGAAAAATGACAAAACAGAAATCCTAAAACCGCTAAAATTTGATGCCACTCCGTTGTTGTTTTTATTTCTAGAAGAAGACAAAGAAGAAGTTCAATGTTGCAAGATCTCGCAATACAAACAAGAAACCAACTCTATGAAAACAAGCCCAACTGGCAACCCACAACATTGTGTAAAACAGGCCATTTTTAAACAGTATAAATATACTGTACATTGATTATGGCATTACACATAAACAACAGCAAAATTATGATAAACACTTTGAATATCATACTTTTAAGCTCTGCTTAAAAAAAAAAAAAATTTTGCATATGTAATTTTTTCTACATATTTAAAAGAAAGAAAAAAAAACATCCTGACATCTGCATGTGCGTGGAGCCCCCTAGTGGTCGGTCACAGTATGAGTGTTTGGGGTGCGCGCCCACCGACATATCTATGTGTGCACCTGTTGCCTCGCCAACTTGGGCGGGAACAGTAAGTAGGAAACGGGGCCGTGGAAGGGACAAACTACCTACCACCACTCGTCTTTTGCTTTATTGTGTGGAGCTGGGAGATAATCAACTAGTTTCACTCAGAAAGAAAGTCATGCCCAAATAAGCACTTCACGTTCAAAACAAGCCCAAGAAAAATGTGACTCACAAGATTTACAAGTGACTTTAGAAAAGTAAAACAAGCCCAAAGTCAGCTTATAAGCACACTTGGCAACTATGAGTGTCTTCTTCAGAGTGCCGTTTCCTTCAGTAGTTCTTGGTGCAGCGCCACCACAGTTGAGAGGAGGAACAGGTTGGTTCGACTGACTCAGTGGAGTGTGAATGCAAACCGCACCAGCTGAAAATGTAAACAAATGTTATGAATATTGGTCCCCAATCGAACCGAGTCTACCGGACTATCAGGTGTGGAAAAAACCGTAGTTGCCCTCGGACATTTAGTCATTGTACTCGGACATTTTATATATAAACACAAAGTGGTGAATGTAACTGAAATATCCGTCCTATACACCTGCACTAAATGAAAAATCCACCTTTCTAACCACTTGATTCTCCAACCTATGCATTTGTAGCCTCCCACCCTCCCGCCCCCCAAAAATTCACCTTAAGCTGCTCTTTTATACACTTTATTCAATTTCAGAGCTCCAAGCCTAATTATACTGCAATTGCAGTAACTTAGCGAGAAGGTCTAGGTTACTTTGTTCCACTTGTGCCCCAGCAGTGTGTCAGATTCACATTGCAGTGTCCTGCAGAAGGAAAATATGCCAACAAAAATCAACTGAAAGTGGAGAGAAGAGAGAGAAGGGCTCTGGATCATCCTGTACACCTTTATCGATTTCTGTGTCCCATGTCCTGAGCTAAACACAGCTCAGGACAGTGTGGGAGACATTCTTCATGGGCATACCCTGAGTTTGATGGAAAGAAAGCAACATGGAGAGTTACTGAATTTGTCCCTGTGTACAATGTGTCCTTTCAGGGTTGTTCTTTCATCTGTGGTGACACACAGACTGTGCACACTGACATCTGCCGGTGTTATAAATCTATATACGTTGCTTTAAACAGACAGGCTGAATGGTCATCCCGCCGCTCTGTCCTCCTAAATGTATTGAAACCCATCCTCAGGCCATGCTTGACCCGCTTGGCCTCATAACCTCTTGTGTCCTCAGGGATCGCTCTTCACTTCAGTCGTGGCATTTTTATTGGCCGAGCCTCTCATCTACTCTTGAAATAAATCTAAATGCAATGGAGAAACATTTCTTTTTGTTATTTTTTACTGAAATGTATTCAGAAGTTTATGTGAATTTAGACTTTGGGGTTTATTTTTAACTTTAAAACACAAGAGTTTTAAATTTCAGACACCACAATGCCAGTTTGGTTGTAATCTTTGCTTCACACCACTGTAATGGCTCAAGACCCACACCCCACCTTCACCCACATTCATATGTTGCCTGAAAGGCCTAATAGTCGTCTGTTTGACAAGCAGGAATGCCAGTTCTGAAAACCCATCGTGTTGTAGAAAGCAGTGTTGAGTTATGACCTCTGTATTTACAGAGAAGGATACACAGATTTAAGGATGACGAACGAGACATCATCAGTGGTGATGATAGATAAATCCAGCTAAAATCAATTTTCTTTACCTTCTTTGCTTACAGTAGGTTCTTTCTGTTCTATCGTTCCTCTTTGATTCAAGCTTAGATGGTGGCAATTACTGAAAATGGAAGTATTGACTTCTAATTTTACCTAACTGTTCATATGTTCTAATTTGGGTATTTGTGCGGATTGTGTCTATGATTGCCTCATGAGTGTGTTTGCTTTGTTAAAACTCGGAGAGTGTGGGGGGTGGGGGTGGGGGGGCTCTGAGGGGACAGATGGCTCACGGTTTTCTCTCGTCTGGTGCTGTCTGCCTGCCAAAGATCAGGCGAAAACAGTTTCAGCGCTCGTCGCTTCATTCAAATGCGCAACACGAGCCAAAATGATCGACTTCTTTCACTCTTCCTGTTTTATAGATGGTTTTATGAGCTAATAAACATTACTGTGAAATCCACAGAATTCACAACAGATTTTATTTGATCATGGACAGACTGTAAATGCTTTTTTTTGTATTTGCCTCCTTGCTGCTGATAAATATTCAGCTGAAGGTTTATAACACAGTTTCTGACTCGTGTTTATGTGTAGACTGGCTGCCAGACTTCAATAATTCATCAGGGGGATTTCTGTATCTGCTCTGTTGGGTTCCCTCAGTTTAAAGACATCATCATGGGCACGTGTCTTGTGTGGGATATAAATCTCACTTCCTTCATTCTCTGCTCTACTCTGAGACGTTTATTAAATTACATTGTAAGTTTAAGCATAGTTCTTGAAAGGACCATCCTGTTGTGTGCCTTTTAAGTTCAATGTGCTCTTTTACTATGTAGAAATTGAGCTCTTCTCACTGTATAGTCTTAAATGTGATTTCATTTCAAGTTTTCAATTCAGTTTATTTATATAGCACCAAGTCACAACAGAAGTCTTCTCCAGGCACTGAACAGAAACATTCATAAAAATAAGTTAACAGAAACATTCATGTTGCATATAAAAATAATAAGTTAAATTATTTATCTGAGGAGCAGACTGCTTTGAGTTTAACTCCATCTCTGAGATCTCATCTTGAGCCAACGTGAAGGCGACAGTAGAAAGGAAAAACTCCCTAATGAGGAAGAAACCTTTAGCAGAACCAGGCTCAGGACAAGCAGTCATCTGCTTCGACTGGCTGGGTTTGGTAGGAACAGATACACAATGGCAGGTCAAGAATCACATGTTAAGATAGAAATAGTGTCAATAAACACACAGAGGGAGCAGTAAATCTGTCTGCACTTGTGTTTTCTGTAAGATGTAACAAAGAGTTGCTGGAGTTTATAACAACACTGAATCATAACACCTCCAAATGTCCCATCCTCTGCACCTGTCTCTGAAAACAACTGTCCCCATCTCTTTTTGGCCTTATGGGGTTAACTTTCCAAAAGAAACAACCATCGTTGCATAAAATGCGTGAGTCAAGTTTCTGAAGTGGGTAAGATGAGGAATGAGCAGGTAACTGTTTAATTTGACACAAAACACAGTTCAAATCAACTAATGTGTATGTCTCACTTTTCACTGGATCCAACATAGATAATGACACATGTAACACATTTGCTATGTAGAACCGGTAGCGCTTTTAACATGAAACCATCATGAAACACAGCATGCAGCTGCAGCGTGAAACTGCAGCATATTTGTCAGCAGCTTTTCATAAAGCAGGAATCAACTACTGGGAATTAGTTTGTAGAAACGATGGAAATAAACCAAGAGGGGCCTGCAGTTCACTGAACTTACAAGTGACATTTGTTTATAAATATTGAGTTTATAAAATATGTATACAACTTTTACATTTTCACAAAGGAGCACCTGTAAGTGTAATGCATGTCGAAAAGGTTACAGTAGTTATTTGGAAAAATAAATAAATAAAACTACTGAGGCTTATTTTATTTGTATTTTTTGTCTCCCTCACAGCATCAAAGATTGTAGCAAGTTTGTAGTTTTGATATATATTTTTTTGTATTGTGACAACCCTCAGTCAGACCCTGAAGCTTCTTGTTTGAATAAGTCTGTTTCTAATAATAATAATAATAATAATAATAATAATAATAAAGAAGAATAACTCAAACTTAAAATAGGTCACTTTTGCCACAAGCTACTGATAAACAACCAGCATAAATAGTTTGAAGCATGAATTAAAGGGGGCTGTATCTTATCTATGTAACAATTCCAGACACTTTGGGGACAATATAAGGGACAAGATAAATTATTTTCATTAAAAAAATAATAATAATAAAAAAAGAACAAAACACAGTATTACAGGTGTCAACAAGTGAAAATTGGAGTACTGTACTGTAAACATAAATAAAACAAAGTAGCTCTAAACAGCTAAAAGAAAATAGATACAGAACAGCACAATGCTATTAAAAACAAAAAATCTGCATATGGCAGCACAATAAAGTGTAGCTGTGGTAGAAAAATAAAGATGTTGATCTTTGTGCTGACGTTTTTCTCCTAATCAAGTCTTATTTTCCTAAAACACATATTCCAAGAAGTGAGAAAAAACAGAAACGAGTCCCAAACAACATGGACCTCAGATGTCTAAAATTAAGAGCGATAAAACGGTTTCTAATTACAGAACCATAAATCTCGTGACAAGAGCAACAACGCTGGATGTTCATCTACTGAAGGCGACACCTAAGGCACTTCAATGAAGGCAGATAAAATATAATATCTACTGTATCTTATATTTGAGGGAAAAAAATTAAAAAATAAAGAAACAATGCAGCATAGAAAAAGCAGCAGATTTATAAAATTGTGTACAAATCACTGGTAAGCTTTAGTTAATTAACTAGGCTGTTTTAGCTCGCCCTTTTTTTAACAAAAGAAAAACCAATATTTTAGATGATTTTTAAATTATGATACTCCAACATCTCTAAATATAATTTATACAAATACTGTACAGTATATCAAGATCACTTAAGCGGCGTTGTCTATGTAATTAATTGATCACAAACATGTGATTTTAATAACACAATGCTTACTTTAAGTTTTTTGTTGTTTACCACGGCTTCAGTGTATATCTTGAATGGGATTTCACAAATCACTATTAATCCATTTGATAAATGGCCATTGTGCACAAAAACAATAGAGCTGTTCCCAGTGTTTTAACTTAAACCAGACAGACAAGAAATTCAATGAAGCTCCCGATTAAACATTTATAACTTCTCATTTATGAGCAAACAGTTCGTTCAGCAGACAGTGTTATTTTATGTGTATAAATATATTCAGGGGTAGAACATTTGAGAAGAATTTGGACAATCGGATGGATGATATGATGCTGGTCAGTCCTAAATGAGACGATCATTTCAGAAACAACTTTCTGAATTGTTATTTAGCAGACTGGATGTGACATGTTAAAAATCGTCCAAGCTGGAGAGCAGTCAGGAGTGTGTTTATTGCAGACATCTCGATAAGACCAGCAGCCATGATTTACACCTGATTTGTTGTGTTGGATCCACCCATTTTACTAGAAAGCTATGGCAACAACAATGCTGGGAACCGGAGGACCAATTCTATGAAAACTCCGTAGCACATCCGACACAGATGCTGTTCACAACTGGAGTTCAATTTATTTTCATGTCGTGGGTTAAAAAAATATACGAATAAAGCAGCACACTTGTTAATGGTGTCAAAACCTCACAGAGTAGTTAAATTCTGACAAGACAAAACTGTTGATGAGATCCCAGGCTGGTCAACAATAGCTATTAGCATAACCGCTAGCTTACATGTGGTAGCTAAATGTCTGGGTTAAAACAAAACCTTACAAATACTTTGACAAGATTACCCAGATGCAACAAAGTCGCGCTCCTGAAAGAGCACAAGAACAAATAACACATTAATGTAATTCACAATAAGATGATGTTATCAATAGAGAGGGAATAAACTTAACACATTGCCGGCTAAATTATCCCTTAACGCTCTCAGGCTAACACACATGCTAACTGCTGTCAGTCACACCGGAGTCAACGGGCCACACATTTTACTACATCGTTATTATTTCCAAAATAAATATGTGATTATATTAGAAAAGTCACCGGTTAAAGACAAAACTGACGATGGCATGTGTACACAATGAACATTTTAGGTAGACGAGGGGAAAACTGGTCTAGAAACCCTTACCAGCTGCTCCTCAGTTGTCAAGGCTTCCGCCATCTTGAAGCCTCCGCAACGTCGCAGCGGGCGCGCCCACTGGCCGCTCGCTCACGCCCAGATGCAGGCTATCGTTGGCAAAACGTTGTAGCATATAATTAATCTGAGGCGGGGACTCGAGTCACGTGACTCGGACTCGAGTCGTTAATGTTAAGACTTTAGACTTGACTTGATAAAAATGTTCAGACTTTGACTTTTACACCAATAACTTGAGACTTGAATTGGACTTGAACCTGTTTGCTTGAAAATACTTGAATGCAAAGTTTAAAACACATATAAATAATATGTGTTAATGCCCACTTTATAAATAATATTATTTATAAAGTGGCCCCATTAATTCATTTCACTCATTCCGTATTAAAAGACGCACTGCTCCTCTGTTTTTCCACACTCCGTACTAATATGCAGCTTCACCACTGAGCGGCGCTGTTGCACATTCTGTATCTCGCAGGGTTTTCTCACTCAGCCCTAGTTTTTATTTATTATTTTTTTTACTTTATTTACAGATAAACAATACACAATCGCAGACAATAATAGTCATATGCTCGAGATGATGGGGCAACAACTGCAAAAGGAATCAAGAGACAAAAAAAAAAAAAAGGTTACGGTTATGGTTACTTGTCATCAGGATATGTTTGACCAGAGTTTATAAAATAAGTTCACTTCATTAGTTAAATCTTTTGACCTACTGTTCTTACTTTTCTGTACTGTATTTTGAATTACATTTGTCTGTTGTTTGCATTGTCGTTATATTTTGTAGCTTCACTTGTGAAAATCAGAAGTTTTTTAAAAGTTATTTTTCACCTTCCTTTTGATGGGACCTCCTTTTGTTTTTGTCTCTTAGGGGAAGTCGGTCCTCAGTGGAGGTCTTGATGCCTTGGAGTTCATTGGAAAGAAGACCATGACGGTTCTGGCTGAAAGTGACCCGGGTTTTAAAAAGACCAAGACTCTGATGCAGAAGACGGCCTCTCTGAGTCAGGCATGTGGACGCACACGCACAAACAAAAATCCAAGAACACGTCTCGCTCTGAGTCCACCCAGCACTGTTTTTACATCAAAACTGGTGATTCTGAGTGAAAACCTGATGTTTAGCTGATTCTTTCCAGATGTTGAGGGAAGCAAAGGAGAAGGAGCGTGCACGTCTGAGCAGCCAGCTGATCGGTGCACCCACTGCTCACTATGGGATTCTCTTTGACGACTACCAGGGCTTGTCACACCTGGAGGCCCTGGAGATGCTGTCCAATGAGAGCGAAGCGAAGGTAAAACACAAACACCAGGCTCAGATCAGAACCAGCCTGATTATACGCAGTGCACTTAAATCTACGTGCTCCTAGGTCCAAGCCTTCCTCTCCTCTCTGGTGGAAGAGGAGCAGGAGGAGGTGAAGAAGGAGCTCATCTTCATCAAAGATATTTTCATCAAGCAACAAGAAGAAGAAGATGAAGAAGAGGAAAATGGAAGACAGACGAAGGATAATGGTGATCTAAGTTCCCAAATACACTGTTCTACTCCTTTATGTGAGTGACCCGGACCAAATGCTGACCCTGAGCGCTGACCCGGGATCAGCTGGTCTTTGACACAGTGAGAGGAGAGACGCCCAAGTCTCAGGTTTTCTTTCACTTCTGTAGAAAACTTCAGAGTGTTAGAAGAAGGTTTCCTGCAAAACTGCAGCGTGAATGCTTGTTGCTGAATGATTTCTGCTGAAAGTTGCTGAAGAAGTTGAAACCAGCCGAAAAGGTTTTGTCACTAAATTGTTAACGCAAATTTAATTTGAACAGCTGACATTTGCTGAAAGCAGGACAATAAGGCCAGAAGAAAAATAGAAGTGTGTAGAAAAAGCTGAAGCTGGCAGAGAGAGGCTGAATATAGATCACAAAAAATCTGAAATTAGCATAAAAAACTTAAATGAGCAGGAAAAGGCTAAAATTAGCTAAAAAGTAGCTAAAATTAGCAGGAAAAGGCAGATATGAGCAGTAAAACATTGCGTCATTCATTTTAATGTGAAAAACGTGACAGAAAAGAGTCAGAGTCCCTCAGACAACCATGTCAGAAATAACGTCTAATCAACTTGGGCAAACAGAAATGGGTACAACTCTGTCAATACCTTTCAGTTTTAGAAAATAAGCTACATATACATCTAAAAATGATTAATTCAAAATTGCTGCCACAACTGATTGTTGAAAACTCTTAAATGACTGTAGCTCTGAGGAATGTCACATATTTTGGAGCGAACATTTGATGTGATGTGATGTATCCAAAAGTTATCCCCAGCATGTCCTTCAAGCACTTTACATTGTGCCAGAGGTTTGGTTTAAACTTTGGCATTAACAGTTTGTCTGTTAGCAAAATATTTTATGAACCACCAGACAAATTCATAAGAATTCTCCAAGAAAATAGATCCTTGAAACCTCACAAAAGTGTATGCGCTTGCACACAATGTTATTTTAAGGATTTAATCACAGTGCGTCCTTTTTTTAAACATAGATTGTTTTAGTCTAAAACTCTGCCGAAAGCATTGCGTCAAGGAATGTTGAAATCATGAAACAATGAAAACTAAACCACAGTACAGTTTTACAGCTTGTAGGTCAACCTCGACTTTTTCTGTGACCTTGTGGTTGTGATAAATAATAAGGGTGACTAGAAAACTAATTTCAAAGCAGCTATTATCAGAGAGCTGCAGGACTGTAAAAAATGTGATCAGAAATATAATTTACTTAATTCTACTGCACCTTGTGAAGACACATCAATACATTTTATCTTTCCCTCACCCTTAATGTTCCAGCTTCTTATATTTTGTGGAAGATCTCCTGATGCATGCTCAATAATCCAGGTAGAAAAATCTAAAAAAGCTAAGTCTGGTCCTCTGGACATTCAAA
>JARVGQ010000001.1:47692195-47716453 GCA_031762355.1 Hypsolebias martinsi | reverse complement strand
CCCCCCCCCCCCCCCCCCCCCCCCCCCCCCCCCCCCCCAGACGCCAACACACTTCTGTGTAGCCTTCACCACTCTCTGCAAAGAAAGTCCAGCACATAGATTTCTTTGACATTACACTTTTAAACATCTTTTACACTACAGTACAACTGCAAATGCTGCAGATGAGTTCAGAAAAGTTTTACAATCCTCAAAGTTGTCAGTGATTAATTGTAACAAAGCTGAAACTGCACTCAAGTAATGTGTAATTACCTGCAAAAATAATCTGCTCAAAAGTTTATTTAAAAGTTCTTTGGGCTAAAAGTTGTTTTTTTCCACTGTATTCGGCATTATTCACGTTATTTTTCACATTACTGTATTTCTTTTTTTTAATTGCTGATTGCCAATCATCTCTGTAAAATATTGTTTAAATTATTTGTTTAAAACAAAAATCTTCCTATTCACAAAATTAATGTTTGGGTTTAAATATAAAAGTACACTTTTTTGACTAATTAAACAAATATTACCTTAGACTGCAGTTGCCATTTTCAAGGCTAAAACAATTCCTTAAATATGTCTAAAGAATTTTTTCCATCTCTATTCTCTGTTGCTGCATTGTGCATATCATTTTATTTTATTTTGACTTACTACTATATCTATTTAAATGTCTGTAGACTTCTTTTTATTTTGTGACTCTCTGACATTTTCTTTTTAAAATTTCACTTCATAATATAAATATAAGTTTGAATTGCAATAGAACAAAATGCCAAAAAAGTAAATTTACTTTGACGAAAGCAGAAGTTTTACACCAGTTTGACAACTAAAGATGTACATCTATAAAGAATAAAACGGATTTACCGTATGTCCACCCTTCCTCTGCTATATGTAATATTTACATGAAGACGTGTTTTGAAACAGAAATGGACAGTCCTGAGGAGCTGGAGAAGAAGCGCATTTGCCGCATCGTCACCAGAGATTTTCCGCAGTATTTTGCTGTGGTGTCCAGGATCAAGCAGGAGTCTAACCACATGGGTCCTGATGGAGGCGTGCTGTCCTGCAACAACGTACCCATGGTCCAGGCCTCATTTCCACAGGGGGCGCTCACTAAGAGGATCCGTGTTGGCCTGCAGGTACAAAAGTCCTTCGTTGTTTAGCTCAAATAGAATCTGTTCCTGGACTTTTCTTTGCAGATACTGTCTATTGACTTCCTAATTATTTATACTTGACCTACATCGGTTAAATAATATTATACCTAAAACCTGATTTGGTAAATTAAAACAGTATCTGTGCATTTCTTGTTTCTTCTGCAGGCCTAAATCTTTTTCCGCTCTACGGCTTATTTTATTATTATTATATATTTTTTTAATTCAGGCACAGCCTGTCCCAGATGACATGGTGAGGGCAGTCCTCGGAAACAGAGCCACCTTCAGCCCCATCGTCACCGTAGAGCCCAGAAGGAGAAAGTTCCACAAGCCGATCACCATGACGATCCCCGTCCCGCCCAGATCAGCAGAGGGTCACCCCAGCGGCAAGCGAGGCGACGCCGCGCCCTGCTTGCGTCTGCTCTGCAGCATCACCGGCAAGTTGAGCTGCAGATAATTAGACAACACAACTGCAGCACCTCTATACGCTGTCCAGATTCTGTCGGCTTGGACTAATAATCAACAAACTCTGAGTTAAAAGTAGCCAAGCAGCATCCTTAGATTAGTGAGGTTAGACATGAGAACTCTGAATTGAATAGTTAAAAGAGGAAGAAAGAATCAAAGTGTGACAGCTTAACATGTAGTGTTGGAAAGGCTGTGAGTTCATCTTTTGACCTCGTTTCACACAGGAGGGACGTCTCCTGCACAGTGGGAGGACATCACAGGAACCACACCGCTGTCCTTTGTAACTGACTGTGTCTCCTTCACCACAAACGTGTCGGCCAGGTGAGAGACACACCCACAGACACATGTTGCACTCGATAGTGCCGAACACATCGAAAAAAAGACCCGGGTATTTTGAAAACTGTTTTAGGAATAACAACACTTACATATTTAGCCAGTTAATATGTAAAAGTGATTGTGTAATGTTTTATAGCATTTTTTTTTATCTTTGTCTGACCGCTGCTGCAAAATAAGACATGAGCAACTGTCAACATTTCTTTTTAAATATTTAACATATTTAATCCTTCCAGTTTCTGTTTTATTTCTTTCGAGTTTTAGTAATTAAGTATGACTTTTAAAATGTCACTTGAAACGGATCTAATACATTTTCCCCATTGAAATGTCCACGTTGATTTGTTCATAATAAATCGTTTAGTGTAGTAAGTTGGAGACTTTTCTATTTTAACCATCAGAAAAGATCTACATGAAAATATTTTTTACAACTAAAATATCCAACACTTTTTCGTAATATATCCTTACATTTTTTTTTCTCTCACATTTAATGGATGAAACTATTGATAGGTATGAATGTTCATGCTCACTAATCCAGGTACCAAATCCAATAATTCTCAGTTGTGTCATCTGGTTTCCAATTCATCTGACTGATGAGGCCCTCTGGATGGAGGGTGAAACGTTTTTATAAAAAAGAAACTGTCCAGATGACCCGACTGAGAATTATTGGTATTGATAGGCATCATTTGTTATACTCTTTTTGGATATTTTTGAAACGGTACAAAAGCAACATCTTTCTCTTGTATGAATCTTTTGCTAAATGAAGGATTCAAAACTTATTAAACTAGAGAATTTGCATTTCCTACAAAAATGCAAGTGTGATCGCTTCTTGCTGAAAACAGCTGAAATAAGCTAAAAACATGCAGAAATTTAGCTGAAAATGAAGAACAAGCCTAAGTTAGCAGAAGAAAGCAGAAGTGGAAATTATCTTAAAGAAGCTGAACTTTCACTAAAACAGCTGAATAGTAGCTAAAGAAATGTAGAAAGAAGCTTAAATTTCCAAAAGGAAGTGAAGTGAAATCAATTGTGCCCATTAAGTCTGAAAGAGGCTGAAATTAGCACAATACAGTTAAAATAATGTGGAAAAAGCTGAAATTGGCCAAAAACAGCTGAATAGTAGCTAAAGAAATGTAGAAAGAAGCTTAAATTTCCAAAAGGAAGTGAAGTGAAAAGAATTGTGCCCATTAAGTCTGAAAGAGGCAGAAATTAGCACAATACAGTTAAAATAATGTGGAAAAAGCAAAAAAAAAAAAAAAAAAAAAAGCCAAAAACAGCTGAATAGTAGCTAAAACAAACAAGAAAAAAGCTAGTAGTTAGATGCCAAAAAACGCACGGAAGAAAAGTTGGATCTCAATAGTGTGGATGCCTGATTGACCATTTCACTTTATGTATCGTAGTTTAAAAAAATCTGTCATAAACTGTTTTCTGCTGTTCCGATATCAGTGTTGCAGCCTTCTTGTTACAACAGGCAAAGTCATGACCTCTCATCCTGGATAAATTTGAATCATGTGGGAAGCGTGCAGGCTGCTATTAACAGAGCTCAACTTGGTTCTGTGCAAGTAGATTGCCACATGGCTGTCATGTGTCTGTGGGCCTCATTTGGATAAATAACCAAACGTGTTTATCATTTTTAAATGTTTCGTGCACTATGGCGCTGCAGCCCCATGAAGTGTTTGATGTAATTTGCAGCCTTACATACTTTCTCCTCTCACCTTGGATTGTTCCCCCCTCAGGTTCTGGCTCGCAGACTGTCACCAGATTCCTGAGACGGTGAGTCTAGCGTCTCAGTTATACCGGGAGCTGATCTGCGTGCCATACCTGGCCAAGTTTGTGGTGTTCGCCAAGATGAATGACCCCGTCGAGGCTCGGCTGCGCTGCTTCTGCATGACGGACGACAAGGTGGACAAGACTCTGGAGCAGCAGGAGAACTTTGAAGAAGTGGCCCGGAGCAAAGATATTGAGGTGAAGCTGCTTACTTTTAGGCATGCAAACATTATTTTGCACAATACAACTGCATACAATCCAATATGTTCATGCTTTGACAATATTTATATTTACAATGATCTCCCTCAGGTTCTGGAGGGCAAGCCTATCTATGTAGACTGCTATGGCAACCTTTCACCTCTCATCAAAAGTGGGCAGCAGTTGGTGTTTAACTTCTACTCTTTCAAAGAAAACAGGCTTCCTTTCAATGTGAAGGTATAAAATGTGTCCCTCCTGTCACCACACATCTACTAGCATGGATTTTGTATGTCAGCTGACATTCATAACAAAAGAGATGCTCTTTACAGTTCGTTTAGCAGGAAACGCTTTGCAAGTCGTAAAAATGATGAATGTTTAAACCAAGTTGTATTTTTGCCCAATGGTTTATTTCCAATACATGCAAAATGACAACTATGATTTTTAAGAATGAAGCAAAAAGTTTAAAAGCTACTCGGAAAAGTTTTTAAGGTGTTGTTCAGCTGCTCATGCAACTTTTATTTTTCTATCCTCTGCAGATCAGAGACATGGGCCAGGAGCCATGTGGTCGTCTCTCCTTCCTGAGAGAGCCCAAAACCGCAAAAGGCCTTCCACAGACTGCCATATGCAATTTAAATATCACACTGCCAACCCACAAGAAGGTAGGTTCTCTGTAAATGTCTCATCCTGCTAGGCCATGTCATGTCATCCACATGGAAATATAGTTGCCAGACAGAAGTAGTTGTGACAAAAAGTGAAGTCACTGAAGCATATTTGGTCCAGAGGCAAATGCCTGTTGCTTGTGTCTTTTAATAAAAGTAAAGCCTGTGCCAGTCATAAGACCCCACAATGTACACATGGAGCCACAGGTGCACATCATGCTTTGATTTGTTGCTTGGCTCATTGTGGGCACACAAGAATAATGCAAAAACATGTACATTCTGTTTGTTGTGGCACTGATTGATTATATAAAACTGCAACTGTTTTGCTTTTGCTTTCGTTATTTTGCTATTTGTTTTATGTATTAATCCCATAGACTTTTTCTGAAGCACTTTGTTGTTTTTGCTGCTCCATTTTTATCCCCTGAGTTTTGTTGTCTGCTGCCCTCCCCACCCCACACCCCGCTCACTATAACTCCCCTGCTGTCCATTGTATCATTTTTCCTCTCCTCTCCTGAACTGCATCTTGGAAAACCACAGGCTATGGAGTCTGATCCTGATGATGAGGTAAACAGATTCTTCATCATCACATGGAACTGCTTCTTATCAGTCATTCTTTTTTGTTGCCTTTATCGCAATTGCTTTCTTAAATATATGTGTTGCGAAGAGTTTGTCTCCGCGCAGTGCCCGAGTTTGTGAAATGCTGCTGACTGCTTCTTTTTCTTGACCTAGCTATGATTTTAATACAATTACACTGTGCAGTGCATGAAGTTAATGGCAAATGGCTTAGTCAGCAAAGCTTTATTTATTGTTGTCCCTGTCCCAAGTTCAGAGGATTCGGTTTCTGTGCCACATCTCTTATTTTTCATCTTTTACCCATACATTTAGAAGTGGGCCTCATAATTACAACCAAGTCCTAGCGATTACTGGGTTTTCAGTCAAGTAAAGATGAACCTATAGTCTTTATTTGTTCAGTGTTTTGTTGAACCCCCTCCCCAGAGTTCTGGACTTGTGTGTGATGAAAATACTGACACTGAACCGCATGCTGTGAGAGTTGAGTAAATGGAGCTGGTTTCGGTTACAGCACTCGTAATAGGCCATGTTTTCCATAATGATAATTTCAATGAAACAGTTCAGCACTCAGACCTACTGTATAAACAGATGACATTCATTGTTTTAATGCAAAAAATAGTAAATTTGGCACACTTTTTACTCTTTGCTTTGATTTAATAAGGTAACCATGACATTACTTTTGTCAGTGAACTACGGTAATAAAAACACAATCAGATAATAAAACTGTGCAAGCAAAGAGATTATAGGACACACTAACATAAATCTGCAGCACCTCCTTCTGCTAATACTAACAGCATGTTCAGTGTCACTAAAAACAAGAATGGTCTGCTTTGAATCTAAACAAACTACTAAGAATATTAGGTTTTGGAGCTAAATTTGATAGGTTTCTCGTATTTTTTTTTTATGTTGAAGTTTTTTTTTTCTGTTTTTATTTGTTCCAGAATGAAAAGCCAGAACGACGTCATACCTTTGCCTCTTTAGCTTTGCGTAAGCGCTACAGCTATTTGACTGATCCAGCAGCGAGTGAGTTTCCCATTTTTTACTTTCAATACGTTTTTTATTAGTTGTAGATTTTGCTGCAACTTCAACTAGTTTTAGAAAGTTTTTTATTATTTAGTGTTGCTTTTTATTATTATTTATTTATTTATTTATTTATTTTTTATTACATACACATGCGTGCAAAAAGACATTGAAACATTCACCACTCAGACTCATGGTCATATGTCATCCACCATACCTCAGTCATTTGCATGGTTTGTGTGTATAATGCTTTGCTTACCTACCCCATGTTGAAAATACGTCTCCGTTTCAACTGTTAATTTTACATTTGTGGAAACCTTTGGAAATTATGTCTGTTCATTTATTAATTGAAAGTGTTTTCATTTATGTGGAATAAAAGTACTCTTTAATTGTTCACATTTTTAGTCATAATTTCACTTTTTATTAGCTTTATGATTGTGTGCGGCTGTGTATTTTTGTATAGAACAAGTTGCACTTTACTTTAGAGAGATATTTACATACCATGATTATATTTTAAAACAAGAATATGCTTTCTTTTTTTGCTTTTTATGGTTTTTTTTTTTATTATTATTATTCTGACTTCAGATTATGTATTTTAGGACATTCTAAACAGGATGAGTGTCATAATTCCTGTTACATCTTTGTAAAGTGCAACTACATAAATTAGTAACAACCAATTGATTAAGTTGATAATCATTTAATGACTAATATACACTTGTGGGGTCCTTTGGCATTAGAAGTGCACTAAATGAAATGACACACTGTATTCAGACATTCATTGTAAAAGGCATTGTGGCCATGAGCAAGACAAATTGAGCACAGCAAAGTCAATGGGATTGTAGTTTTATTTATTTTTTTGTCATGTCATTATTGTCATCTGTACCATGTGTCAAGCATTTCAGTTGTTATCCACGCTCCATTATGAACCAACTTTGTTTTGTCTTTGAGTCCACATTACTTGGCATAGAACCTTTCTTACACTTTTTTGTGTTAAATTTTAACTTTTTCTATTGTGCTTTATGCCCTTTTTTACTGACTCAAATTTCTCTTTCTGGTTTTTATGTTTTATTTCCAATTACTTTATGTTAATTTTATGTTTACTTATTATTTTTATTTTGATCATTATTGAAGAAACAACTGATCGAAGCCCGCCGAGAACGCAGCCTTCTAGCTACCCTCACAAACCTGTCTTTTCAACAAGATCTTATCAGGCGTGGTCACCTGTTCCTGTCGCCCTCCCTGGCCAAACCAAATCTGGGTTTGGCTCCCTCTCCAGTTCGTCATCGAACACACCTTCTGCCTCTCCATTAAAATCCGTCTGGTCCATCAACTCTGCCTCGCCTATTAAGACCAACATTCCTGGATCACCTGTTTCCTCTGTAAAGTCAGCCAGTGACACAGCCTCTCCCATCCGATCTTACAGAACCATTTCCTCTCCTATAAAAAGTGTAATCAGTCAACCCCAGTACCCTGTCCAGGTTACCCACAGTCCCCTGGCCTCACCTGGTAAAGGTGTCTCAGATCCTTTGTCTATGAAAGGATTGGGGGCATTGTCTGCCAGAACTTCCTCTTTTAATGCATCTGGAGGAGGAAGCACTCATCTTGAAAGAACATCAATGGGCTTGACCCCACCAACATCTCCCAAATCTTCCCTAACTATGTTCAGCTCTCCCCTCCCATATAAAGCTATATTGGGAAGTTCTTCCGGCACATCATCTTCCTCCTCACCCATAAAAACAGTCCCTGGTCTTTCCTCTGTGCGTTCTTTTGCCTCAAATGCTACTAGTCCTGCAAGAAACTTGTTTTCTTCTCTTTCATCCACACTAAAATCCAACAATACTTCAAGTGCTGCAGCTCTAATTAATGGATCTGTGTCACCTTCACAGTACTGTTCTTCTTCCCCAACATCTCCTCTCACCAGCAGTCTGCAAGAGAGAATACAAGCAACCACCAATGCTGCTACTACAAGTGTCAATGCAGCCTTTGATGAGGTTGAAAAAACATTCAATTCTTGCTCTGCTGGATATGGTACCCTTAAGTCATTATCGTCTTCTGCATCCTCCTCCTATCAGTCTATTAGGTCATCAGCTTCTGGTTCTCTTTACACATCCCTGCGAACCTCTCCTAATGTCACCACTGCTGTAACGTCAAGTACAATGACTGTTCCAGTTTACTCTGTTATCAATGTGTTGCCAGAGCCCCAGTTTAAAAAGTTACCCGAAGTGTCCAAATCTGCTGCTGCTCTTCTGTCACCAAGAAAAACTATTCCCTCTGATGTGAATGCTCAGTCTTCCTTTGCAAGAACTCTGTCTCCTATCAAAGCCCCACTTTTTCCTGCTAACATTAAAATGATTTCTACATCACCACTCTCATCCAGCCAAGAAATTTTGAAGGATGTAGCTGAAATGAAAGAAGATTTGATACGAATGTCTGCCATTTTACAGATTGATCCAAATTCTACAGCCAGCAGGGGATTTCTGTCAGATTCTCCCAAGGAGGCTAAGATAGAAGATGAAGAGCCGTTTCGGATTGTGGAGAAAGTAAAACAAGACTTAGTAAAAGTAAGCGAAATCCTCACTAAAGATACTGGGAAGGATGGTAGGACTTCTCTAGCAAGAGGTTCATTAGATGACATACACTTTTCAAAAGTACCAGTTGAGCAACCACCAAGCAACTGGAGCTATCCACCAAGATATGAAACTGTGGTTTCTGAAGCCAGATCAAAAGCAATACCTGACAGAGATTTCAATCTTTCTAAGGTGGTCGACTACTTATCCAGTGATGTGGGGAGTAGTTCTTTTTCCAAAATACATGATACAAGAAATAAAATAGATGATGGCAAAAAAGAACTAGAGGTCAAGGAGAAGCAGAAACGAGTTCTAAAACCAACCATAGCAGTTCAGGAGCATAAGCTCAAAATGCCTCCAACAAACATCCGGTCTTCACCTACAGATAAAGAAATCAGTAAAGTAGCAGATGCACTTTTTGGAGGAGACAATGTACTAGAATACCCAGATGATATCTCACATGAACAGGATAAAAGTCCTCTCTCAGACAGTGGGTTCGAGACTAGAAGTGAGAGGACACCTTCTGCCCCTCAAAGTGCGGAAGGCATGGGTCCCAAGGCTCTTTTTCAGGATATTCCAGTTCCACCAGTAATCACTGAGACTAGGACTGAAGTGGTGCATGTCATCAGGAGCTATGAGCCAGAGGATGACAATCATCCTTCAATGGAGGATGCAAATCCTGCCAGAATAATGGATTCCGATTTCAAAGGGCATCAGAGTCCATCTCCATCAACTCCAGACCAACATAAGTGCTATTCAGTGAAAGCTAGCCCTGATGAGGATCCAATGGGTAAAGGGATGAGAGTAAAGGAAGAAACTCACATAACTACCACCACCAGGATGGTGTACCACAAACCTTCAGGCAAAGAGGCAACATCAGAGAGATGTGAGGAAACAATGTCTGTACGTGACATAATGAAAGCTTTTCAGTCTGGGAAGGACCCATCTAGAGAGCTGGCTGGACTGTTTGAACACAAGTCTACCACTGAAGATGCATCACTAAGAGTCCTTGAGGATATCAACTCTAAACCTAAAGTTGAAAGAATAATTGAGGTTCACATTGAAAAAGGCAATAAAACAGAACCAACAGAAGTAATTATCAGAGAGACAAAAAACCATGCAGAGAAGGAAATGTATTACTGTCCAGGGAGTAGACAAGCAGATGAGGAGCCTGAACAGTCACTGCCTGTGTATCTTGACTCTCACAGAATGAACACACCAATGTCACAGGAAGAAGACAGTCACCCTAGTTCAGCTCAGCTTGTGGCAGATGACTCATACAAAACATTAAAGCTACTCAGCCAGCAATCTGTAGAGTATCATGAAGATGAATCTTCTGAGCTTAGGGGAGAATCATACAATTTTGCTGAAAAAATGCTACTGTCTGAAAAACTTGACCAGTCTCATTCAGACACAGAGGAATATTTGAAAGATAGGTCTCGAGTTCATTCACCAGACAGAGGCAGTCACAGTAGGGGGCGGTCACTTGGCCCAAGAACAGAGTATGTATTTAGGTCTTCAAGGAATGTTTTTGACAAATCTGGACGAATGGCCAATGTTGATGATAATTTTGACAAACTGACACTTTTGCAGTATTCTTCTGAGCCTGGCAGCCCAAAGCAATCTGTTTGGTTGCGTGTGTCAGATGATACACAAGTCAAGGATAAAGAAGAAATTTTGTATGAGGACAGAGTAGATAGGACTGTTAAAGAGGCAGAAGAAAAACTTTGTGAGGTATCTCAATTTTTTCGAGATAGAACAGAACAACTCAATGATGAGCTCTCATCTCCAGAGAAGAAATCTCGCAGATCAGATTTCAGAGAATCACGATCAGGGCCAAGTTCAACCCAGAGTAGCCCAGAGAGGTCACCTTATAGAAGTGGTGGTAGTGGAGAGGACTGGAGCAGAGAGCGGCTAAGAGACAGGTTTGGCTCAAGTGACAGAAAATGTGCAAGTTTACCCAGCAGTCCAGAAAGAAGAGTGTTGCTGCAGTTCAGTGATGCAGATTCTAGAAAGCAAGGAGATGGTAAAACACATGGAAGTGGAGGTGACAGTCCTAAAGCTTTTCAAATGTCTTCCTCAAAAGTTAGTGCAGTGAGGCTAAAGTTTGAGCAAGAGGCTCAAAAGCAAGATAAGAATTCTCAAGTTGGCCAAAATTCAAACCCTCCAATCAGAAAACTTCAGGAAACTAAGCTGCCTGTGTATCAGGTGTTTGCAGGTTCTAGTATGCCACAAACACCAAATAGTCCAGGATACCAAAGGAAATGTCTGGAGACAGAATCAAATAAGTTCTCACCAAAGCATGAGATCAGTGAAAAAGATCAGGAAGACAACAACATGCTCAGAACTTGGGAGAGCCAAGGGTTTAGACCTTCTAATTCCCAATCTCCTAAATCTTCAATCCATGATGCTACAAAAGACTGCAGTAGCAGTGAGCAAAGACAAGAAACTACTAAGAAAATAATCTATTCAGAATTTGTTGTTAGAGAAAGTCCAAATAGCAACAATGTTCTAAAAAAAAACTCGGAATCGCAAATTCCTGTAAGAAAATCATCTAATTTTTCTGAAAATCACAAAACTGCCTCTTTAAAATTAGATGGACCACATGAAAATTCAAGGTCTCCAACATCTACTTTAGTTAAAAATTGGTTACACAGTAGCTCTGAATCCAGTAAGTCCACTCATGGATCATCAGTAGAAAAATCCACAATATTATCAGAGAGTAACCAGTCAAATGTAATGTGTAATGGTGTTGATAGTGACCAAGTAGAGTATTTGGACCAAGTAACTCCTGTAGTTGTCACTGAGGGCTTCAAAGATATTAAACCCTTACCTGTGTATGTCAGTATCCAAGTAGGAAAGCAGTATGAGAAAGAAACAACCTCAGGGCAGCTGGGAACATACAAAAAGATAGTGAGTCATGAAAGCAAAACAGTGCATGAAACTAGAGGTACATTTTACACTGTCAAACAAAAGCAGACTTCATCTCCTCACGGAAGTCCAGAAGATGACACTCTAGAGCAAGTTACTTTCATGGATAGTTCTGGGAAAAGCCCTGTCACACCTGAGACTCCCAGCTCAGAGGAAGTAAGCCTAGCATCCAGAACCCCAGACTCTGTGATAGGGTTTATGGCAGGCATGCCAAGCACTATCCCAGAGGAATCTGAAGAGGAAGATGGGAAGACTTTTATCTATAAAGAGCCATTAAAGGAAAAGTCCAAGCCAACATCTTCAGAGAACCACAGTACAAAGCAGGATGAAGAAAGAGGGAAGTCAAAGGACAAAAGAGTTGCCTATATAGAGTTTCCACCCCCTCCTCCCTTAGAAGCAGAGCAGTCCAATGCTGAGAAAATGACCTCACGTGCTTCTTCTCATACAGAAACTGAAATGATGGAGGTAAACCTGCAAGAAGAGCATGACAAGCACCTTTTAGCTGAGCCAATAATTAGAGTTCAGCCTCCATCCCCTATACCCCCTGGAGCTGACAATAGTGACTCTAGTGATGATGAGTCTGTCTTCCATCCCATCCCTATCAAAAAGTATACTTTCAAAATGAAAGAAGAAGGAGAGAAACGTCAGAAACACAAACGGTCAGAGAAAAATGGAAATAATAAGGAATCTGGAGTTAATGGCATGGTAAAGGGGGAGGATGCTGATTTTGAACAAAATGGCAATGACCAGTCAGTTACTGACTGCTCCATAGCAACCACAGCTGAGTTCTCCCATGACACAGATGCAACTGAAATTGACTCTTTAGATGGATATGACCTTCAGGATGAAGATGATGGACTGAGTGAGGACCCTAAAACATCTAGTCTATCTACGGATGGGAAAACGGCTGACCGCTCGTTTGGTCAGTCTAAACTTGAAGTGATTGAAGAAGAGAAATATGAGGAAGGAGGAGATAATGGAAAGACTGAAAGCAGCACAACTGAAGCAAAAGATAGTGGGGATGACAAAGACTATACCCTTGAAGGAAGACACCCTGACAGGCAGAGTTTTGCAGAAAATTATTTTGGGTACCAACTTCAGGAGGAGCTAAATTCAACTTTTAAAACTGTTGCCACCAAAGGGCTGGACTTTGACCCTTGGTCCACAAAAGGTGTTGATAATGAAGGGGTTTTTGAGTCTAAAACAAAAGAAGAGGACCCCAAGCCCTTCAGTTTATCAGTGGAGGACAAATCACAGGCTACAACACCAGACACAACCCCTGCCCGAACACCAACTGATGAGAGCACACCAACTAGTGAACCTAACCCCTTCCCTTTCCACGAAGGGAAGATGTTTGAGATGACCCGCAGTGGTGCTATTGACATGAGCAAGCGGGACTTTGTTGAAGAGAGACTTCAGTTTTTCCAGATTGGTGAGCATTCCTCTGACCCTAAAACAGGGGAAAAGGGGAGAGGGGGCAAGATCCTGGGTGTACTTTCCTCTCAGTCAAAAACAGGAGAGAGGTCCTCAGTAGATGATAAAGTGAAGGTTCTAGCTACTAGTGATACTACCTTAGACTACAACACTACATCAACAACACCAGCATCAACTACAGCAAAATGCAGCCCTGCACAGCCTGCCGGTGACATAGGCTATGCTGGTACTGATATCCCTGCCTGTGAAGCCATAGCTGAGACTGCCTCATCCTGTACAATCACAGCCTCTAAGGTTGATTCCAAATTACGAACTCCTATTAAGATGGGCATAGCTGCCTCTATCACTGTGAAAAAAGACTCAGGGGATGTCACTGATTGTAAAGCTGAAATAACAGATGGTCAGATGGTGCCAGAGTACATTAGTATAGAGAGTCCATGTACAGAGAAACAGTGTAGCAGCCAAACTGAGTCCAGGCGAGAGAAGAAAGACTACCCTTCTGAAAATTCCAACAACAACAATAACCTTGAGTCCTCCAGTGTTCAGGCCAACTATATTCAGTGTGGTAGTGTGGTATTTAATTTGCAGTCCTCCTCTGAGCCTACCCTTCAAAAAGCTAGCAGAATAGAAACATTGTGCTGTAGGGATAAGGATGAGAGAGCGAAAGTGACCAACAGCAATCAGGCACAGGAGCAGAAAAATGAAACCCTTAAAGAAAATGAGGTGAAACAGCCCAAGTCAAGGCTTCCAGTTAAAGCATCAGGATGGTCATTTCATACACAGGGAACAGCCATCGGTAAGCAGAAGCCTAAACAAGCAGTCACAGTTGAGGTTAGGAAAAAAGGAGTGCCAGTCATAGCCAAAGTAGAGCCCAGATCAAGGATACCCATCAAAGATGTCAAAAAGAGTTGTCCTGCTGCAACAGCTAGCTTACCTGTTTCAGTTCGGATTACCTCACAACCTATGAAAACAGTGAACACAGAAAGAACAGCCATAAAGCTGCCCACTAGATTACCACTTAAAGACAGGCATCAGTTAAGCAGTGTCACAAGTGAGGGAGCATCTAGACAGAGCAGACAGGAAAACCCTAGTGAGCTTTGTAAGCGCACCATCGAATACTTTAAGGACATTAGCGGGGAGACGATAAAGTTGGTGGACCGCCTGTCAGACGAGGACAAAAAGACGCATACAGAGCAGTCGGAGGAAGACAGCACCTCCCGAAGCACCTCTCTGTCGGACGCCTCCCAGCCTTCCCAGCCCTCCCAGCCCTCCCAGCCCTCCCGCTCATCCAGGTCTGGTAGAGGTTCGAGGGCTGAGGCCGGGGCCGCATCCGTAAGGGCAAAGGTGGCGACGACGGACAGGTCTTCCGGCAGTGAGAGGAGCAGGAGGAGTAGGCGGACTGGTGGGAAGGAGGGCAGTCAGGGACTCACAGGGTCTCGAACACCTCCCATCGCGGAGATCAAGCCTAGTTTGTAAAACTTTCACACTATGTTTAAAATACATCTATATATTTGAATATTTCACTTTTAGTTGCATGACATTGTTGTGATCATTTAATGGATTGATGGAATGTCTGTGGCGTGTTTACATACTCTCCTCAAAACAGTAGCTGTCATTTAAATTTGTTTTTTTGTTTTTTTGTCATTGATGTACTGTGTACCATGCTGTCAGTGTCACAAGATTGTTTTTCCTCCCTTTCCTTCTTTCAACCCTGTTAAACATAAGAAAGCAAGCATGTCAGTAGAGATGACTGGACACTCGCACAACCAGTCCTGTGTTTGACAATTTCCTGGTCTATTTGTCTATTTGTTTGTGCAGTATGGTTACTGACCTAATGTAATAGTTTGTTGTCATAGAGTTTTTCATGTAATGGTCTTGAACATTAACCAGTGTTTACAAACAACACAAAGTAGTGTGTTTGCATGGTCACATTTTAGATTGTAGATTTGCAAAACTGTAAGTCTGTCATTGAGGATCACACTGCTTGGTTTTGTGTATTTGTCATGACAGTTACTGCCTGCTTAAGATACATACCACAAACAGTCACAGAGCACCACTTATTTTTAGACTCATTTAAGTTGACCATTATGTTTGTAGTATGAAATATCATTTTCTTGCCAACTTGGAGTAATCCATTATACTCAGTTATTTATAATTTTACATTTTGCTGGTAAAGCTGACAAAATGGTTTTAATTTTCATAGTTCGCTACTGGATAATCCATTGCATAACATAAATGATAAGATGTACTGTACTTTGTAGCTAAACTGATTAAATTGATTTAATATGTTTCGACCCAGTGGCTATAAAGATTTGGAGATGAACAAGTGGCCAGAAAATGAAAATAGATCATTTAATTTTCACTCACATTCACATAAAGGGGATGACGTATGTTCATTTTATTAATATTTCACTGTCCTCTGTTATCATCAGGTCCACAAAGTCCTTGTGAACGAACAGACTTGCGCATGGCTATTGTTGCAGATCATTTAGGACTCAGTTGGACAGGTGACAATCAAAAAGCATTGCTCCTTTTCCTAAAAAAATCATTTTTGTAAATGTATTTTCAAGTTGTGTTGTTTATTGCCATCTTCCGTTTAAATGAACAGCAAATAATGAAAATACTGTAGTACATTTTGTTGATGGCCTTATAGAAGTTTAAGTGCGATGTTAGTAGTTTTCAGGTTGGTTTATTTGTCATATGCAAATCAACACAAAGTCAGCAATGCAATGAAAAAGGGTCTCAGAGCTCAGTTTATCACATAAGGGCTCTGATGTAAACATTATAATACAGTTGATTGTAAGCACATTTTCAAAGTCATCTGCATGGCATTTTGTGTCACTTTACAGAGCTGGCTCGGGAGATGAACTTCACAGTGGATGAGATCAACCACATCAGGCTTGAGAACCCCAACTCTCTGACAGCACAAAGCTTCATGCTTCTGAAAAAATGGGTCAGTCGAGAAGGGAAAAATGCCACAAGTAAGTCTATTTTAACAACTGGAGATATTACCATTTTGTACCCTATGTGTGACAGTCCTGCTTTTGTCTATTTAGTATTATTTAAAGGCAATCTTGTAAAAAAGTTTCTTCCTTTGCTTTAGTCATTTTTTAAGACGTTTCCTCACTGTCCACTTTTCTAACTTCCTCTCTCCTTTTATGTTTGTCTTTCCATGGCTTCCATTTCTTATTTGCTTTTGAAGGTTTTTAGATTGAGCTTCTAAAATTAGTAAAGAATTTGAGTAGTTTTGCCCTGGTTATTTTTTTTTTTTTTCTTTCTTTTTTGTTGGTCTGTTTGTTTTGACTCAGTCAAACTTTTCTTGCCTTTTCTTGCAGCGGATGCCTTATCATCAGTGCTGACCAAAGTCAATCGAATGGATATTGTGACTTTACTGGAGGGTCCAATATTCGATTATGGTAACGTTTCAGGCACGAGATGTTTTGCAGATGAAAACGCTGTTTTCCGGGATCACGCTGATGGTAAAGTTTAGCTCTGCTTAGCCGATTTCTTACCTCTCCCTGCAACTCTTTTTTTTTTTTTTACAGCGCAAATTCTAGTGCAATTCTAAATGCATGTTGCATCCTAATAACTGCTGTAAATGTTTCTTGAATATGTCTGACTTGTTTAGATTTTTTTTAAACTATGTAGAGTCTGCTTTTCTCTATTTATTTAGCTGAGCTCTTCTAGTTCTCCTCCAGTTCCTCTGAGCCTTCCTTGGATAGATGAGAGAAACCTAACTGCCTTCTCCTCCTCCTTCTGCATCCCGTTACCCCACTTAGTACTATTGGCTACTGATAACCGCATATAAAAGCTCTTAACCAAATTAAGAGCCACCCCACGTGCCTTCTCCCAAATAATCCACATTATTCTTTCTTTCACATTTCACAAGCATGTTTCATGTTTTTCAGTGTTTAATGTATTTTTCTTTCTTTTTCTCCAACCCCCCCTTTTGTTTTGCACGTTCTTTCTTTTTTCCCTTTTCATGCAGTATGTGTGATTATCCCCTTAACTCCTGGAAGCACTGAAACTGCCTTTGTCCTGAAGGCGCAAAGTCCCATTTTTCCAACTCCTACACCAACTCCTCCACCCACTCCCCTCACACCTGTTGCAGCAGCTAACCGCAGATCCTTTCCCTTACGCCATTCTCCAAGTTACGAGTCTTCAATTTCTCTGAAGGACTTGGCGCCTCTAGCACCTCTTGAGCCTTTTCGATCTGACTTCTTCCCCTCTCATTCCTCCCGTCTTGCTCCTCAGAGCTCCTCTGCAGAGTCGTGTCAATCCCCTGCTTTTTCTTTCTTGCCCGGTATGTCTTCCCCAATCCCGCTGATCACCTCACCCTTACCCTATTCTGCTTCCAACTCCCCATCACCCTTTTCAAACACATCTGTCTCATGTTCTCCTTTATCTGTCCCAGCCACCTCCACATCAACCATCTTCACAGTCATTCATTCCTCTGATGATCCCAACTTATCTCAGCTTATCGCCACACCTGTTACACCCATCCTGTCATCAACCCCAGCATCAACCTCTCCTTCTATCAGCGCCTCTCCAAGTGACGACTCTTTAGTGGCTCAGCTAGCCTTCTACTCCTCCCGCCCTGTTTCCCCTCTCTCCGTTTGTACTCTTCCTCCCATCTCCCCTTCAGGTTCTCATTGTTCTAGCCCCAGTCCTCCCTCTCCTCCTCTCCGCTCCCTGTCTCCCTGTCCTGTTTGCCAGTGCAAGTGTGCGCCCTCAGTCACCCCGCCTCCCGCTCGAACTCGCAGTGATGCGTCTAACATGGAAATATTCATTTAGAATACTCTCTCTTTTGTCTTGTAACATTTTTTTTTACTCTTCTTTCTTCACATAATCTTATGTCATTTCTATCATGTGAGCATGTAACAGAACACCCTGGCAAAAATGTAATCTTGTCATATTTCACGCTATGATTGAAGTAGTTTTATTGTGCCACTAATGCGTTCCATTGTTAGCAATTTACCTTTCCAAGACTGTAGCGTTGACACTTTGTAAAAATGAGAATTAATACGTTTAAAGTAGTGTTTATAAGTAATGCAATTTGATAGTTGTATAAAAGTTAAAGCACTTTATTTATTGTTTTTTATCAATTGTCAAAGATCACATTTCCTAAAATATGCTACAAATTATATGAATTCAAGTTTATTTTTGTCATATTTTAGAGGTTGCCTGGATACATGCTTTGCACTTCAGTCTCTGTGTCCATGTCATGATGTCATATGGTGTTTGTGCTAAGATTTCTGTGGGGGTTTTGTGTGTGTTGTATGCTTTTGTGGCTTCCATGTGTTTGTCTGTACATTTGTCACCCTGTCATCTACAGATTATCAGAGCATTCTCACGGAGCTGCAGTCTCCTGCCGCTCTGCAGTCCAACCCCTACTTTTTGGAACCTGAGCTCCCAGTTACACCCAACCCTTCCCTTGCCCACCATCAACAGTATCATTACCCAGATTCAAACACCCCTTTACACACCGACACCCAGCCTCACCCTCCACCTTGGAGTCCAGAGGTGGAACCTTGTAGCAGAGAGCCAGACAGCCCCCCTAAGAGTCCCCCCAGACCTTGCGAGCTTGCCCTGAGCATCCCTATCTTTGAACTTCCTGAGCCTGATCCTTGTAAGGTCAGAAAGCCCCACATTGCTTTAAACGACCAGCTGCTTTTGAGTGAAGAGGAAGACAAGTCTGTTCACGATGTAGAGCCTACCCAAAAGCCAAGATCACCGTCCTTCCCAACGATGTGTGACTTAGACATTGACATGGCGTACTCTACATCCTCTCTCTCACTTTCATCTGCATCATCAGTAACGCCATCAACCCCTGACAGAGCGCAAGTGAGTGATGGAGGAGAACAGCTGGGCGGCTTGAATGAGGGGGGAAAGGACACTGGTTGGAAAGCGAATGAAGTGGAGGTGACGGAGGAAATGGAGAAAGTTGTTGAGATGTTTGCAGTGCAGTTAGCAGAGGAAAGCAGATTGGTTGAAAAGTGGGTAGAACGGGATTTGATCAAAAACGTGGAAAGAAAGTGTGAGATGGTTACGAAAGGCAGGTCTAAACTAGCAGATGACCATGTCATTTTGGTGGAACAGGAGTGGTCTGTTGAGCAGGAAAAAAATGAAATGAATGAGAAGCCAGACCTTATTCAAGATGGAAGTGCATGCAACGTTGGGACAATTGAAAACCTTCAACATCAGACTCTT
This sequence comes from Hypsolebias martinsi, assembly GCA_031762355.1. Lineage (NCBI taxonomy): Eukaryota > Metazoa > Chordata > Actinopteri > Cyprinodontiformes > Rivulidae > Hypsolebias > Hypsolebias martinsi. Next base: position 47,697,187 of record JARVGQ010000001.1, on the reverse strand, counting down.
AGTTTGATAGAGTCCGAACATAAAGGGGAAACAGATGCAGCAGAAGCAGAAACTGACAAAAAGGATATTGACCAAACATCTGACATTCAAAAAGTTCACAAAGGCTGTGGGGAAGGCATCCAGCAGGAGGAGACAAAACGTGACACTGATGAAGCACTTCAGTTTAACGACACAAAATATATTTTTGCAACATCGGAAGAAAATCTGGTACCCAAAGATCAGACTCTAGCTGACCTCTCCCCTCAGGCCTGGGCTGAAGCACTTAAGCAACTCCAGCCCAGTGAGTCTGGATCCACTGAGGAAGAAGAGGAGGAGAGAAGCAAAGAAGTCCACAACGAGACATTAACATCTTTACCGGAAGAGGTGAAGAACGAAGAAGGCTCAGAGGAGAAGGAGGAGGACGACGAAGAACTAAAGGACTCCAGAGATCAAGAATGTACCGAAGAGGTTGAACATGCAGACAAAAACATGTGTTCACTTTCAGGTTGGCATAGTGATTCATCCAGTGTCAATGTTGAACCACCAACACCAGGCCGCAGTGTCAGCTCAGACCTGCTTGACAAACATGAAAGGTACAAGTAAAACCACAATTTGTCAAATATAGTCCTTTGTAAAACATTAACTGTTCCAGAAATGTTATTACCATTATCTAATAAACCTTATCAGCCTTTTTTCTTCCTTTTAGATGATTTTCTAATTAGACGTTTTGTGTTTCTTATCAAACAGCCATGAAAACTCAAGTGAATCCATTACTTCCTCATCTCGGGCAGAATCAGGGAGGTCCCGGCAGAATGGCAATAATTCAAAGCACTCACCTCAGGACGGCTCATCAGAATCATCAAGTGGCAGGAAGGGTGGAACTTTGGCGTCTGAGAAAAAAGTTCAGGTAATGATATCCATTAGAATCCAACAACTAGGCCTGTCACGATAAACAATAAATCTATTAATCGCAGGATAAATGAAAATTATTGACCTCAATTTCATTTATTGGCTTTATCGTTTCTTTGTATCTCTTTCTACTGAAGACACTGGATGTCAAAAGGCTCAACTCCGGTGCTCTTCACTGACCCCTCCCTTTCTCTCTTCTCTTTAAAATCCATTTTAACGATACAAAACCGTGTTTTTGGATCGTTAAAAGCAGCTAAGCTGAGAAGCTAAGCTACGAGCTAAGCTAACAAACTGACCTCGCGGACAAAACCGCCGTCTTGTCGAAGCTCCAAAATTCACGGTTGAAACCTGTGCCTTAGTCTAAAAAGTTGTTTTTCTCTGCAAAAGGAAGCTGATAACTTGTTTATTGATTTTTTTTTTTAATTAAATGTTTTATGTGACAAATGCCATGCTAAAGAGCTCAAACCACACAGAGTATCCGCCATTTTGAGAACCGAAGAGAGATGGCCCATGTCCCATCTTGATGGGACATGGGCCTCCCTCCCAATTTTCTTAAAGAGACACGCTGCTCGCTCCATCACTATCCATCCTTCGGTTCAAACCGTCTTACACTGCCATCCAGTGGTCAAAAAAGGTTCTACACGCAACACAAATTAACAAACATTTCTTCTGAAATTTTACAATTACTAATTATTGTAAAATTTCAAACAATATTATTGTTTAGTGCAATAATTTCTGAGACAAGATTTGTCATTGTGACAGGCCTACCAACAACAACAAAATAATCCTGAAAGGTTATTAAAAAAATAAAAAATGCAGGTTTATTTATCTCCTGTCTGAAAATGTTGTACTGCGTGGTGGTTCAGTGTTTGACGGGGAAATTCCCGACTTGTGGTGTTCTGTTATTCTGTGTCTTTAGTTCGATGCAGCCAACCACGGAGCTCCAGCTCGAACAACGAAATGTGAACAAATCTGTGCAACACTGTTGTGTAATTTCCTGTGTGATCCTCTCCACAGCGAGTTAGTGTAGAGTCTGGTTCAGAGGAAGAACAGACCGTAACAACCAGAATCTTCAGACGCCGTCTCATTTTAAAGGTGAAAGCCTGAAACAGAGGCTCGCTGGGTTTTTTGGTTTGGTTTAGTGTAGTTTTTACCTTTCATCTGGTGTGTGTCTAGTTAGATTTGCTTTTTGTTCTGGTAGGTTTGCTACTGACCGTGCCACAGTTGTTGACTGAATACTAACCGGGTCTCTGTCTGACATGAACATTCTTCTTTTCCCTTGAGGTTTCTTTGCGTTGTGGTGATGGGGCTGGAATTTTTTTTTTTTCTATTACCTTGACTTATCTTCAGATCTTAGCACATTTGCTAACCACAAACACTTGCAGGGGGAAGAAGCAAAGAACATCCCGGGTGAGTCTGTGACAGAGGAACACTATATGGACCACGATGGGAACCTCATCAGTAGAAAAGTAATGTATAAATGCTTTCCTGTGTCTCATTCGGCTCTGAAATTCAAGAGAGTGGGTAAAGGGTTTTACTTACAACAGGCCAACCTTCAGATCTTTTCTCCTTTTGTCAATGTTTTTCTACTTTGGCCAGGTGATCAGAAAGGTTATTCGACGGGTGTCAACCCCTACACCAGAAAACCAAGGAGGTAGCAGGTGGCACAGTGACCTCCAGCTCTGTCCCACTCTGCAGGATTATGAGGCAGAGGTTGGCATTAAGACACATTTTAACTGTGTTGCTTCAAGCTTTAATCCACATTGGGATGCAGTTTTCTTCTGAGAGGACATCATTCGACTGTAATCACTGGAAAATTAATGGAAAATCAAAACATTGGCTTAAAGTTGCACTGGAGCTTCATAGGCGTTTATCTCACAGCAGACCTGACATAAAAATATATTCTATTTTATGTTACTGCAACTAAGAAGTTTTAAAAGTTGTATGAAAAGTAGAATTGGATTTAAAGTACCTGTAGTCAAGAAATAACGCTCATTTATGTTTGAGTGCAACTTTAAGTAAAAAGAAAAAAATCATTTAAATTGTATTGTTTTTTTTTTCTGTAGGATAATTTTGTATTGGGATAACGTTTGTTTGACTAACTCAGGGAGAAGTGCAACCAGGTGCAACCTTGCATGGTGTTTTTGTGCAACATCAGTTGTGTTTGACTACAAAAGAAGATGCTGACTCCTTTGGGCTTGACTTTTACTGGTTTGATAACCAATGAGTGTCGTGAATTTGTGGTTAAAACATCTACCTGTTGTTTCTAACTGCTCATAAAGTTTTTCTTCTAGGCATAACTGGTGTGGTGTGGTCCCTAATTTTACTTTAAATTAAAGCCATTATTAACCTTTGCAAGGGTCAAACACTATGAAATGCAACCATTTAATTTATGATTGCTGCTTATACAGTGTGGTGTGCTCAGTCTACCTTCACTTCCACTTGTTTTCATGTAAATATTGAGATAATGCATTTATTCAAATATATTTTTGTTTGTTTTCTGTTTTGTAGCAGGGAGAAGCTTCAAGAAAAAGCAGGCGGCCAGATGAGAGAAGATCAGGGGATAAAAAGCACCACTCATAGGGATGGTTTTGTCTCAGCAGGTAGCTCACCATCTTATAATAATCATACAATTTCTTCTTTTTAGTGTATTTACATGTCAGTGTTTCATAGTTTCTTTTTTTGCATCAGACATTTTCATGCCCTGACAGGAAATGGACAGATTTATTATTTATGAATAAATTCCGCTTGTTACATGTCCTGTCATGGTGGGACCTTTGACGTTGTTACAGTCAAAGGTGCGCTTTGGAAAAAGAATGTTTGCAGTGAATTTCATCTCATTATGCTGCACACTGAGTTCCAATCACAAGCAGCAATGCATAAAAATAAAAATGGTTTCAGTGGGAGTTGTTATAACAGTCTTGTTAAGCTGTCGGCTTCCATGACACCAAAGCTGTTTAGTAATCAGAGCTACGCAGCGCAGACAAGCCGAGCAGTTTCATTTCAAAAGAAAAATGTTGTCAAAACTAATTTATTGCGTAAAAATCCCATTGTATACTGAAACAGATTTCATTTGTTTTAATGTCTGTTAATTTATTCAATAAAAATGGTTCAGTGTGACAATTATAGCACTTTAAAGGATTTCAACCCAAATTTTCATGCACAAGTAACAGTTTGAGTGCCAAAAATCAGCTACAATGTAAAGGAAGGATGCTCTTAAAAATAATATTTTATTTTTTTGTCATTCCTGATAATTTTTCTATACTATAGTAAAAACAAAAAAATATTAACGTGCATCTCTTATCAAGCTGTATGAGCCTTTTGTACATGGGTTGTGTACAGGAATTCATAGTAGTTGGCAGGCAGATGCCAGTTATGTTGTGGATGAAAGCAGATTTTACAGCTCGCATCTATTTACAAATTAACTCTAAAATGGAGCCTTTGTAGTAGCTGCTGCATGAGTTTTTGTTCCTCTTGGTGGATAATGAGTACTGCCTCACGTTTGAGCTCATCCTGCTGAATGACTTTGGGATCAATAAAAAAAAGAAAATCTAAAGAATTTTCCCACAGTCCAATGTGCGAGTGTTTATTTCATCAGTTAACATCTACAAGATATTTAAATGAATGCTAAATGTTCCATGAACCACCCAAATGGACACAGTCAGTGTGAAAGTTTGACTGGTCTGAACTTGCTTATCTCTTGCCAAACAATCTGCCAATGGGTCAACACATAAATAAATAATAGAGCTGATTGGTGGTACACACATCAGCATTATGGCACCCTTCTGATACAGTAGTCCCTCGTTTATTACGAGGTTTACATTCCGCCCCCCGCAATGTCAAAATCTGTGAAGTAGCAATATTATATTTATTTTAGTATTTATATATATATATATATTTTAAAGCTCTAGAAACTTCCCACACTCTTGCAATGTTCTAAACTTCTATGTCATTTTAACAACATATGTATACAGTATATACTATAAAGCACTGCAAAATTTTACTCACCAGCTCTGCAGAACAGCAGCTCAGTTCCAGTCCGGCTCGGCAGACCTAACCTGTCGGTTCTGGTCGGCTCTCTGCAGCCCGTGAGCACCAAAATGC
>JARVGQ010000001.1:47651581-47668996 GCA_031762355.1 Hypsolebias martinsi | reverse complement strand
CGAAAATCCAATATGTAAACTATGCAGCCCGGGGCCCCCCGAAGCGCCGGGGCCCCGGGCTGCAGCCCCGGTAAGCCTGTGCTAAAATCCGGCCTAGCTGCCGACATGTTTCAATGAAAAGTTGGTTAGCGTTTCACCACATTGCTACTACACATTTTAGCTGGCTGCAAACTATGAAATGGATTTCCTGAATGTGAGGCATGTCTCAGTACTCTGAGTTCATGAGACACGTTTCTGTTCAGGAAATCCTTTCCATAGTTTGAAGCCAACGTGCAGAGCAGCTAGCAGGGAATCACGAGATGTTTCAACAGACACAGATATGCATCATGGTTCGGAAATCTCTGCAGGTTGGATCTGAAAAAATCCAATACGTAAATTATGCTGGTATCGGAGGCCGATGCTGATCCCGGATCGGCCCCATCCCTATTTGTAAATGGCAAAAGTATTGTTGGATGTAACTGGGGCCCTATGTACACAATTTCGTTCCACCACATGTACCGCATATGATGCGAATGACAATAAAGAACCTTGATTTGGTTTGACTTTACTTGACCTTTTGTTTTCAGTATTTAGTGTGACGGCGCCCCTGTGCAGCAATAACTGCAGCTAAATGTTTCTGGTAACAATTGATCAATCCTGCACACTGGCTTGGAGAAGTTTTAGCCCATACAACAGAATAACAACTCTGGATGTTGGTGGTTTCCTCACATTAACTGCTGTTTCAGTTCCTTCCACAACATCTGGATTGGATTAAAGTCATGACTTTGACTGGGCCATTCCAAAACATGAACAACTTCAATCTTCTTGAACCATTCTTTGGTAGAACCACTTGTGTGCTTAGAGTTATTGTGTTGCTGCATGACCCACCTTCTCTGCGATTCAGATCATGGACAGATGTTGTGACATTTTCCTTTAGAATCCTCAGATATAATTTAGAACTCTATTCCATCAATGACGACAAGCCCTCCTGGCCCAGATGCAGCAAAACAGGCCCAAACCATGATACTATCACCACCATGTTTAACAGATGGGATACGGTTCTCATGCAGGAATGCTGTTTTACTTTCTCCAAACATAACACTTTTCATTTAAACCAAAAAGTTCTATTTTAGTCTCATCCATCCACAAAACATTCTTCCAACAGTCTTCTGGCTTGCCCACATGATCTTTAGCAAACCGCAGATGAGCACCAATGTTCTTTTTTGGAAAACAGGGGCTTTCTTCTTCAACCCTGCCATGCACACCATTGTTGTTCAGTGTTCTCCTGATGGTGGACTCATGAACATCACTAGTCAATGTGAGCGAGGCCTTCAGTTGTTAGAAGTTACCCTGGGGTCCTTTGTGACCTCACAGACTATTCCATGCCTGGCGCTTGGAATGATCTTTGTTGGTCCACCACTCCAGGGGAGGGTAACAATGGTCTTGAACGTCCTCCATTTGAACACGTACAATCTGTCTGATTGTGGATTGGTGGAGTCCAAACTCTTTACAGATGGTTTTGTAACCTTTTCCAGCCTGATGAGCATCAACAACTCTTTTTCTGAGGTCCTCAGGAATCTCCTTTGTTCCTGCCATGATCCACTTCCACAAACTTGTTGTGAAGATCAGACTTTGATAGATCCAAGTTCTTTAAATCAAACAGGATGTCCAGTCACATCATCATCCTATTGATTGCAAATCTGACTCTTAATTTCACCTTCCAATTAACTGCTGATCCCAGAGGTTCACATACTTTTGCCACTCACAAAGGTTGGATCATTTCTCTCAATAAGTAAATGACCAAGTATGTGTTTTTCATTTTTTTGAACTGGTTATCTACTGAAAGGATTTATGTGAAAATCTGATGATGATTTCAGTTGTATTTATGCAGAAATACAGAAAATTCTAGAGGCTTGACAAACTTTCAAGCACTGTAGACGTAAGGAGGAGGGCATTTTGTTTTGATGCTGTTCACAACAGGTGAGTATGCTTAAGGACTTGTTGCTGTCATGGTTTAATGACTTCACTGTAAAGTCTCAAAACTTCTTGACCAATGACTTCCAAACTGTACCTTAGGAAAAAAACAACAATGCTATAAAAAAAGTGTATACAGAGGATTTAAAGGTCAGGAGATGACCTTTAATTACTGTTTTCATTTCTACCTGGTTGATATTTTTGCTTTGGCTTGTGTCAAAGTATTTTTCACATTTGATTTATTTATTTTCATTCAACCTTTTATTTATGCAGGTAGTCTCGTGTCACGAGGACTCCTTTTCAAGAAGGACCTGTTTGGGAGCAGATGATGGGGGCTAACGGCTTTGCTCAAGGGCCCAGAATGGGGCAGATGAGGGTGTTTCCTTTTCTACCCACATTATGATGTCGGTCCGGAGACTCAAACCGGCGACCTTCCTATTATAGGCCTAGTTTCTCTATCCTCTGCCCGCCCCGCCACACCTGTAAATATTGACGCTGAAGGAAAGACCTAAATAGCTTATTTAACCTAATTCCTAAAAGTTCTTCAAAGTAATTAGCAGGTGCAAAAATGTTTGAATTAAAATGTTCTCTTTAAACACCACTTTTTTTTTATTTTTTGAGGTCTGAAATTGACTTGCACAGTCACAACCATCTTTTGTGTTCATTTTTTGATTTAATATGAAACCAAGGGAGCTTCAAAACTGTAATCAGGGAAATTATGTAGTACACTGAATCAGAAATCTGTCACCCATGGTCATGTAAGGTGGACTTGTTGGAACATGAGATTTGCTCAACTAATGCACTGTAAACCAAAGTGACTGGCAGACCATCTGAAATAAATCAATTTCTCTTTGATAATCATCTGTTACTAAACCAAGTCAGGTGATGTCCTCTCTACTGTTCCACTGAGTGTTAATATCTTCGTTTTAATTCAGTCATCCGGTTCTAACTGGCGGGACACCACAGAGAAGTGGTTTCCGTAGATCAATCATTCCAGGATCATTTAACATGGTGAACCTTTGTAATATGGTGCATACACAGCAGGTGGGAGGAGAAGAGGACAAAAATGAGTGTCTATGAAACACATTAGGCTTCCAGCAGGAAACTGGAGCTCTCGCACACAAAGTGTTTAAACTCACCAGAATCAAAACACGTTCCTCATTTCTGTGTGTGACAAACAAGTACTGTATGTCTTTGTCCAGAGTTTCTGAGTTTGGTTACAAGTAGATGTCTTCTCTGCCTTATGCTTTCTTACTGCGTTCTATTGTTGTCTCAGCAATTTGATCTAATCCAAGCAGGAATCTTGGCTGGAGGTTCAGGTGAGCCCGCAGTGAACCAGAGTGACCTTTTCACCTCGGCAGCTCTCTGAAACTAGGCTGCCAAACCAAGAGCGATTTATCCGGATTGGGGTGCCTCTGTCTGCCTACATCTGCCTATGTCTGCCAAGCCTTTTGCGAAAAAGAACTGCAGGCTGCTGCTACTCAGGTGTCTCACAAGTGGTAAATGAAAACAAAATTTTCAGAACATCGTCAGCTCATTTGAATTGCTGGGAAGGAATGTGTGTGTGCCTGCAGAGGCTCAATTGAGCAGAACAAAATGACTATAAGAACAGTTCTTATTACATTGCAGGGTCATGGAAAGATGATTTATGTATCAGATTACACTTATGTTGGTAAATGAGTCTGTGGATTCTGCAGTAAAAGGACATCAAAGCATTAATGGTGTGTTACACACCAAATTCTCATACTGACCCAATTTTTATTAGACATTTATGAAATTTAATTATTCCTCAATACTTCAAATGTTTTTACATGGTTTGTTTGGATGTTGTTTTTTTAACTAACATCCATCCTGATTATCTTTACCTGCGTCTTCCTTTTCGGGTCATGGAGGGTCACTGCACTGGTGCCCATGTCCAGCCATCGCTGTGTGAGAGGCGGGGTACACCTTCGACAGGTCGCAAGTCCGTCACAGGGCCACATAGAGACAAACAAGACAACCAACCATTCACTCTCTCACTCACACCTAGGGACAATTTGGTTACCAATTAGCCTAACATGCGTGTTTTTGGTGTGTGGGAAGAAACTGTAGTATACCTGAAGAATACCCACACATACATGGAGAGAATGTGCACATTCCACCCAGAAAGGCCCCCAGACAGGGATTTGAACAGGAGCAACCAGCTCGCTGAGAGGCAGCAGCTCTACCAACTGCACCACTGTGCTGCCCAGTAACTGAGCAATCAAATTGAATCATTAAAAACTTAGTTTATTTTACAGGGTTTTTAATTGAATTTTTTATACTATACTGTATATGCAAGCCTCTTCATTATGTCTAAAACAAATCAACTGTCTCAAGTTATTCCATGTTTGTTTATGTTTTTGGAGGAAAAAAATTCTCGCACTACAAGTTATTTGGTGCCCTAAAATAGCTCCTTGAGGAACTCCATCTATGCTTAATTGAATAATTTCACAGTTTAGATGTGTTCCATGATGGTCACCTGTCTTTGCTATGAATATTTCAAGTAAATACACTATATGCCATTACAGTGTGTTGCTATAATTAAGATTTCATTCTTTTTTTTTTTTTTCTTTTCCACTGAATGTATTTCTGACACTCAAGTGTTTTCTAAGAAGAGGACAATCTCTTCTCCATGGTCATCTGCTGCTCATGTAAGTTTAGAATTTGAAGAATTTTGTGAAGATTTGATGCAATGCCCTAAACTTTGAAAACTTTATTTTTCCATATTTTCCTGACGGAGCAATTTGCTCTTAGACTTCATGTTTTCTTGTGGTTCCTAATTTTTTTTAAATTGGGACTGGAGGCAGAGCTTTCAGTTATCAGGCTCCACTAGTGGAACCAATCTCCAGGTTCTTTCCATGAGCATGACACTCTTGTCTACTTTTAAGACCAGGCTGAAAACCTTTTGTTTTGATAAATCCTATAAGGTTGGCTTAGGTTTCCTGAGATACACCTTAGTTTAGGCTTGGCTTAGGCTTTAGGCTTGGATTGCAACCTGCCAAACAGACCACATATCCTCATTCTTCTGCTGTCCTTACTTGTTTTACTCTTCATGTTTATTTATTGCTATCATTAGCATGCAATTTTGTTTTTCTTCCCATAGAACCTACACATGGACCCATCCTTATGTGATGGTCTCCCTTTCTTCCTTCCATCCATCATCTTCTGCTTGTTATGAAGTCAGGTTTCAGGGGCAGCAGCTTGAGCAGGGAGGCCCAGACATCTTTTTCCACGGCGACCTCTTCCAGCTCTTCTGCAAGGATTACAAGGCAGTTACAGGCCAACCTATAAAGACATCTCCAGCATATCCTGGGTCTTCCCCCTGGGTCTTCTCCCAGCTGAACATACCAGAAGCATCCCCCTAGGGAGAGATGACATTCCTTCCAAGCATGCCCCTCCAGGTCACACTGTTAGTACCCATGTGGGCATTGAAGTCCCTCAGCAGAATAAAGGAGCACCTTCCAGCACCCCTGCTAAAGACTCCAAGAAGGCCTGATACTCTCAGCTGACATCTGCACAAAGAACCAGAGTGCATCCCCCCAACCAAAGGTAAATGGAAACTGCCCTTTCATCTACCGGGTAAAACTCCAACACAGGCAACAAGTCAGTGGACTAAGAGTAGATCCTCTCATCGCCTCTCACCATGAGCAAATCCAAAGTGGAGTCCAGCTTCTCTCAAGACGATTGGTTCCAGAGCGCATGCTGTAGAGCCTACGTTTAGATGAACCCAACTGTATCTGGTCGATAACTCTCAACCTCACCCACAAGCTCAGGCTCCTTCCCCGCCAGAGAGGTTACATATATGTCCAATGAGTCAGCTTTGGTAAGCCAGGGTCAGAGTGCCAAGGCCCCCGCCTTCAGCCACTGCCCATGGCATCATGCACCTGACTCGTATGGCCCCTTCTGGAGGTGGTGACCCCATGAGTAGAGTAGTTACAGACACTCACCGACAAGCCCCTCCCACAGGCCTGGATCCAGGATGGGCCCTGGTAACCTACATCCATGCAAGGGACATCGAGCTGGTTTTTTTATTTTTTTTGTCCATACAAGTGTCTTTTTTTTATCCTTTGGAATCCCAGATGGTCGAGGCAGGTGGTTGTCCACCTTAAGCCTAGTTCTTCTACTGATTCGACCTTTCTCCTGTTAAAAGGGAGTTTTGACATACACCAAAAAGTTAACTGCAGTGTTGTAATATTATCAGAGCAGACCACATGACTACCTCACAAGCCTTTATGCATGCCCTCGTGTCGCCTTTCATATATGATTTTAATAAAATTGAACACTTGTTAAAATTACTATTTAGAATTTGGGGTAAAATCCAAAATAAACTTTTTTTCTTCCCTAAACTAAACTCAAATGTCACAATAATCCTGCTGAGCTAAAAGCTAACTGACATTAATTCCCGCATCAGATATTAATGTACTTCACAAACTGACTTAGATTCTTACCCACTGTCCCCAACATGCACCACATCTAGCTGAAACTGGTCTGGAGCAGTGTAATCCCAGTCTAAAGCACAATTAACAGGGGATTATGGAGCTTAAATCTTTCCAGTAACACCCTTCCTGACAGTGTACCTTATGGGAAAAAAGCTTGAAAGTTCCTAATAATTTTATCTTCATACCTTGTGAAAAAAAACCTTTAGCCTTTCATTAATTTTACACATTGTATTACTTTTGTTCTTTCCCATCCTTTTTCTAATTTTGTTTTCCATCTGCATCACGTGGTTCCACAGACCTGAGGTTTTAAAAATGGTGACAATCACTTGGTGAAATAATTTTATGATGCTGCTGCATTGCGACAGAGGAAACCTTTCAGCTCCCACATTTTAATAAGAATAAATTACAAACTGGAAGACATATTAGTGCTCACTTGGTCACTTCTGGGTTAGATAATATATTTAGAGAAATTAAACTAATTTTGCTAAACTGAATATGAACACAGTAAAAAAATTGGGGGGAGGGGGGAAATGAAGCATTTCAAGTTCACATGTGTTTATTGTCATTTCAACACATGTGGTACATGAGGTGGAACAAATTGATGTACTCAGGGTCCCAGTTACAAACTAAATTGTAAAAAGAAATAGTAAATAAGGATCTAAGATATTCACTAAACACTAAGGATATGAATGAAGCAGCATAAAATAATCAGCAGCATGAGATCAGCAGCATGAGATCGGCAGCACATCACCAATCAAAGTAGCATTACAGTGATTTTTTTTTTTTTTTCCCCCCACATTGATTATCCTGGTTAGGGTTTCATGAGTCCAACAACTTCAGGGTAGAAGCTGTTCCTCAGTCTAGTGGTTCACACTTAATGCTTCGCAACCTTCTGCCTGAGGGAAGCGGGGCAAAAAGTGTTAGTGCTGGGTGAGTGGGGTCCTTCATGATGCAGCTAGTCCTCTTCTGGAGGTGTACGGTATGTCTGTGACGGTGAGCTCATCTTTAATTATAACTATTACAATTAATATTGCTAATATTGTGTTTTGTTTACTTGGCTGTTAATAAATGTCCTGGAGTCACCTCATTTCCTTTAAGAAATTGTTGTGGTAGACTCTCAGTGATGCAGCCTCACTCTTATCTTTTTATATTTTAGTCAGCCTTGCTCTTTTATAGATCAGACCACCAATTTTAGCTTAATTTAGGCCCTTTGTGCATTATCTACTCCAAACCACCCTCCAGCAAGGAGATGATTCCTGGTAGTGCGCCCTGCTGATGCAACGTGGTGGTGCTATTACAGCCCATCAGCCGGTTCAGACTGGACTGATGGCAACATGAACAATGTATTAGAGGAGGGAGCTCAGCCGGTCACAGCACCCATTCACAGAACACCACTCTTTAAGCTCTAAAGATGACGACACAAGTTATAAAAGGGCGAGTTCAAAGTTTCAAAGTGGACACTTTTTAACTTCCCACACACAGCTGATGACCAGTAAAAGAGTACAGCTGTTAAAAAAAAAAAAAAAGAAAGAAAAAAAAAAACTGCACGTGATCTTATTTGTGCACGTGGACGCTCATGTTGAAGCTCATTTACCTATTAGAACAGCTTTATACATGGGGGGGGGGGGGGGAATAAAAAAGTAGAGACAGGCGGCAGAGACTTATTGCGTGTTTGCGGAGAGACACGGAGCGTGCGCGCTGCGCTCCAGACGCGCAGGAGGAGGAAGCGCGCGCCGCTTCCTCTGCTGCTGCTGCTGCTGCTGCTGGACCAGCAAGAACAGCTTTGAACCGGTTTTTGTCACCGGCTACAAAGCAGTGTCAAATACACAATGAACGCACACAATTGATGCCGAGCGTTCCCGTCACACGCGCAGAGCTCGCAGGTCCTCCACGCAAGGCAAACAGCCGCGCGGGATGTTTTATCGTTGATGTCATTTCTTCTTTCTCGAAGATTTTTCTTGGACGAGATCTGTTGGTTCCATGAAAAAGTTCCCGCAGAGCGCGCAGCTCTTCAGCCGGCTGCTGCTGCTGCTGCTGTAGATGCTCAGGTGAGTTTCATTTCATTTAACAGAATAACACGCACGTGCCTGGGTGAATCCAACATATGAGGAAAACAAAACAGCTTTAGGGTATCCAGTAATTGGTTTTAGTCAAAGTATTATTTTAGTGTTGCTTCCTTCTAATGCTGTTTTTTTTTTTTCTTTGTGTTTGACAACCTTATGATGAAAAAAAAAAAACAACAATCTGCTTCCAGTTGGGCTTTTACATCAACTTTTTATTCTGTACATTTGCTCAAAAACAACATGGCTGCAGTGATGGGCCTCGACAAACTTCATGAGCTGAATCATGGAGGAGGCAGATTAAAGATGCCTTGCACTCCAGGCTGCCCCACATTCTCCTCCTCCTCCAACAAGGTGTGGTTAGAAACAAAACGCATTAAATAGGGGCAGCTGGCTGTGGGTAAGTTGCAGTCTCTTGGAGCTCAGGACCTCAGGTGACTGCCCAGGCCAGGAGTTACAGCAGCTCCATCAAGGCTAGGAGTAAGTTATTAGGGCTTTAGCATTAGAGCTTTCATCTGTTTAATATTATATATTTATATATACTGTATATATATAATATAAAATAATATATATATAATTTATGTATATATAATTTTTATATATAATGCAGTGTTTCCTTTTTCTGTTCCTCACAGGATCTTCTCCTCAGTCAGAGCTGCAACTGATCCCGGATTGGCCAGAACAACATCAGCACCATGACTTCGTCCACTAAAAACCTGGATGGAGGCTGGGGCTGGGCGATCGTTGCCGCATCCTTTATGGCCCAGCTCCTGGCCTATGGATCACCGCAGTCCGTGGGTGTCCTGTACCCTGAGTGGCTGCACACCTACCAAGAGGGCAAGGGCATGACTGCCTGGGTGGGCTCTCTTGTGGCAGGAGTGGGATTGATAGCCAGTGAGTAGCACAGACAACTGAAGCACAGGCTCACATTTCACTTCAAATGGCAAACAGGACAATCATTTTGACAAGATTTAATGTAAATTAGCACCAATTTTTGTATTTTTGTGCTGCTTGTTTATGTAGCATTTTATGTTTTTATAGTAAACAGTGCATTAGGGCTACTATTATGACTAATAGTTGCTAAAGCGTGTGCTCAAGTCGCTGAATGTTGCACTCCACACAGCTTTACACTTGTTCAACCAGTTCTTTCCATGTCATAAACACACATGATGCAGCTGATAGCAGAGGAAACACAATGCATGTCCAAAGTCTGAATAATAGATACAAAGTAAGGGAGCAACTAAACTACCTGAACAGTTTGCTTACTGCGATACGTCAACAGATAGGGAGTTGCTTCATGAATGCAGGCGCTTTGTCTCCCTGAGCAGAGTTGCTGGGATTGATTTCCTACGATAGCAAAGTCATCTATGCTATGAGCGGATTACTTCGCCCCAAACCACTCACTGATGGAGAAAATTAGAAACGAATAACCCAGAAATGTTAGTATTGTTTTTTATTTTATTTCTTTTTTAATAAACCAATGTAAAAAAAAGAAAAGAGAAGTTAAAGCAAAAAGTGTGGCACTACATGAGGAAATGGCTATGCTTAACTGTTTAAAAATGCGCTTTTACCTAATGTTTGGTCTATGATCTGCACCTCCAGGAGCGCTGACAAACCGGAGCAAACCTGTAGCCTTAGTTGACATTTCAGTCTAAGGCAGGGCTTTGACTCTTAGCCTGATGGCTGCTAGCGGTCTTTTTCAGAAAGGAGTGAAATGAAACTCACACTGAACAGATTTGGCTTGTGCTCTGGGCAAATCCTGAACACGTGTCCCAGCTGTGAGCTGGCCATTGAGCTGCAGTTCCTGCTAGATGACAGCAGGGTCTCCCCACAGTGCACAGAAAGAAATCATCATCAGAGTCTTGCAGAGGAAGAGTTCAGTAAGGATGCACGAGTCAAATGACCTCAGGGTGTGAGCGGTAATCAGAGAAGAGACCAAGAAAGTTCATTTTACACACTTCCACCCAGTAGGGTCATGAGATCTACTGATAAGACATGGCTCAGATGTATTGTAGTAAACATTTATTAGAGAAAAACACCTCGTGTCACGTGACAATTTAAAAGGCGCATGTCAGGATGGGTTTGCTTTTGTCACAGTCTTTAAAAGAAAAACATAAAGCAGCAAAAATCCTGTCTTTATTACTTTGATACATTTGATCATCTTACGCTAACCTTGTCTTTGCATCTCTTTCTGACTCTCTCTACCTTCTCCTTCAGGTCCCATCTGCAGTGCCTGTGTAGACAACTTTGGAGCTCGCCCTGTGACCATCTTCAGCGGCGTAATGGTGGCGGGCGGCCTGATGCTCAGCGCCTTCGCTCCAAATGTTCAGTTCCTCATCTTTTCTTATGGGATAATTGTTGGTAAGGACTCTAAACCATAAAGATGGAGGTTATCCTTCTATATGTAAATATATTCTAAACATAGCTAAAAAAAAAATGCCATTATGAAATTTCTTTATAAATATGGATCTTCTTGGTTAATTATTGTATTATTAAAAACAAGCAAGAGTACATGTCAGCTCTGTTATGTAACATCAGAAGCTGACTGTACCCTGAATTACTAGTTAATCAATACCACTGGTGCTGATATTAGGTGGACAAGATATCCATTAACTTTGCCACTTTATATAACATCACTGACTGGGTTGTTAAAAGGAAAATTACATTTAATGGAGTAGCCACACTCCCATTTGGGCTTTTACAGCCTTTGTGCCCTCACCACTGATCATGCGTGGACACAGCACCACCTGTTCCTGCATAATTAACTACTGTCCAGTCGTGCTTAAGTCTCATGAACTCTGTCACCGTTTGCACTTTGTAATAGGCACCACCTGCAAGGAAAGGATATGCATATTTGAAGAAAGTAATTTATTTTTAAGACATGCCCTTAATAGCTGACTGTCACTGAAAAAGTACTGTACGTGTACCTAGCTTGTTTACTGCTCATCGTATGACCTGTTTTGCCAAGTGGTAAAACTGCAAAACGCACTGTGCCCTTTTAACTTATACACTTATTTAAGAGTTTACACAAACACACAAAGAAAAACACACTTTTTTTTTGTTCTGGACNNNTGTATATATACAGTGTATATTTAATATGCATTAGCTCCATTTTCCAAATCTGACTTTTTTTTTTTTTTTGTGTGTGTTCATGATTTTACTCATAGACACACCAATTGCAGTTCACTAAGGCAATTCCAATTTTGATTTTTAAACTTTGAACTCCCATTTTACCAATTACACACTCCTTTCCCCCAAAACTAATATATGTTGGCATAGAAAATATTTTTCTTTCCTTTTCTGATTGAAACTAAAATGTTATTCTGTAATGAAACAATTACAAATTTCAATTTAAAATGTTCAAGATCACCGGAAACATGGTTTGTACAAATACATTTTATCTCAAAAGAAAGAAAAGTAACTTACAGTAACCATTAGACTTTTAAATTATTGTTATTATTTACAATTTATTGTATCTCACATGAAGATCTGCAGTTTGATAATTCTAAAAAACCAACATTTTTTACTTGCTATTTCTTTGATTGTGGCAACTACCACCACAGAATACTTCAGCCTTTTTGTTACCGAGTACAATTTTTTTTTTTGAAAATCCATCCTTTATTTATTTATTTTTTATTTTTACCCACTTCTTCCTTTTCGGGTCACAGGGATAACTGGTGCCTATATGCAGCCATCACTGTGTGAGAGGCGGAGGACACCCTGGACAGGTCTCCAGTCCATCACAGGGACACACAGAGACAAACAATGTGATTTATCTGTCTAAATAAAGGTTGAATAAAAAAAAAAAAACATTCACTCTCTCACACACACCTAGGGACAGCTTAGAGTTACCACTCAGCCTAACATGCATGTTTTTGGTCTGTGGGAGGAAACTGGTGTACCCAGAGAAAACCCACACATGTTTTTTGGAGATCATGCAAGCTCCACCCAGAAATGTCCCCAGCTGAGATTTAATCCGTCAACCTTCTCGCTGAGAGGCGGCAGCTCTATCAACTGCACCACCTAGACAATCCTTTTTTTTTTTTTTAAAAACAACTTCTTTCACCTGAGTTTTCTTTTTTAAGACCCAGACAAACCAGTCAAACTAAAAACCATCTGATTCAGATCACATTCTGAGCATTTGGTGCATCTGAACCTTTATCCATTTCACCAGGGCTGACAATACATCTTCTTCTTTTGTTCCTAGGTTTGGGTTGTGGGCTTGTTTACGCAGCCACCTTGACAATCACCTGTCAGTATTTTGACAAGAGACGTGGCCTGGCCCTTGGCATTGTCACCACAGGTATTCCCATCTTCCTCTGCTAATTTCTGGGTGCACACCTTTTCCCCGTTCTAATTTCTTCCATGTATAAGTTGCTGGGAGCTCTAGAAAGCAAAGGCAAACATATGCAGTGCAGCAAACCTAGAATAGTCTGTTAGATATAAAGAGTGATGACCTGTTACCAGTTCTGGCTCAGATGAAAATTAAAGCACTATGGTAACAGCTCGAGGTATTTAACTTTAGATGTTAGGATGGGCGCCACCAGCAGCCAAAGTACTGATCCATCTCCCTGTCTAAACTTTTCATTTTGGGGTTGTTTCTATGCAAATAAGGTATAAGCTACACTTAAGCATAAAATGTAATAGTATGTCTATTTTATTACATAAACACATATTTTGTTTGTCTTTTCCTATATGATTCAGGAACAAGCGTTGGCGCATTCATCTATGCTACTGCTCAGAACGAGCTGATTGTGTTGTTTGGACTGGATGCCTGCTTGCTCATCATTGGCGCTATAGCACTAAACCTCATGGCTTGCGCTGGATTCATGAGACCCCTTGAAATGCCGGGGTACTACCTCAAACAAAAGGCCGCCTTGGAACGCAACACAGAAGAGCAGTTCTTCATGAAGCCACCCTTGGATGATTTGAAGGTCACAACGGGGACAAACGCAACGACTCAGGAGAAAGCTCTCTCAGTGAAGGAGTTGCTCATCACCATCGATTCCAAGGACTTGTCTATTCAGACAGAGAAGAAAGAAGGTTCTCTGGTTGGTTCAGTCATTGTGAAAGCAATCAAAAAGAAACAGAAGGCTTACTCCAAGTACATGAATTTGTTGTGTGAGATCTTGCAGGACCAAACCATGGTGGCCTTCTGCATTGCTATCTTCCTGTTCAGCCTGGGTGCATTTCCACCAGTCCTTTTTATTGAAGACGTGGCTCAAAGTGAAGGACTCATTGAAGACGTTAGCATCATCCCTCTTGTATCGATTGGGGCTATTGCCACTTGCATAGGCAAACTGGCTCTGGGGGTCCTGGCAGATTTCAGGTGGATCAACAGTATCTATTTGTACGCCTTCACAATGTTTGCAGGAGGTATGGCACTGCTCCTTATCCCCATCATCAAAAGTTATATGGGACTGCAGATTCTGACTGCCATCCTTGGTTTCTTCTCTGGAAACTGGTCACTCACTTCATACATTACCACTAAGATCGTTGGCTTGGACAGACTCTCACAAGCCCATGGCATCCTCATGTTCTTTGGGGGATTTGGAATCATGCTTGGACCCCCTATTGTAGGTAAGAGGCTTGTTATTCACATTTTTTTAAGCCAAAAAACAACAACGGTGTCAGTTGTAAGGCCAAGACGTGTACTAGCTGGTATACTTATGTTGACTTCAGTAGAAGCTAGCTTGTCATATCTTTTTATCTTATAGCTGTACTGATTGTGCTAACCATGTTTGTTTTCTCAACTTTCCAGGATGGTTCTTTGACTGGACACAGTCTTATGACTTGGCGTTCTACTTCAGTGGGGGCTGTGTTCTGTTGGGAGCATTCATTCTGTTTTTTCTCAGCCTTCCCTGCTGGAACAGGAAGAGCACTGAGATTGATAAACCAGACATTCAATACACCAGCAACTGTGACAAAGTTGCTTCTGTGGCCTGAGTATGATCGCCTTTTACAATAACTCAAATCTATCACTTGCTGCTCGCCGTCTTTCCCTGAATTATGCCAAAATCATCTCTTGGTGAATTTATGTTTGACTGTGATGGGTGTACCGTCTTTATTTCTTCTGCCACATTTTTTTGAAATACAGGCCTTTCCTTCGTTCTGTGCCTGCATTTCTCAGGTTCAACCAACAGATTTGAAGGTCTGACTCCGATGCGTATGATGATTATGTTTTTGTTATTATGACCTCATTTTACGAGGTTAACAGAACCATGGCAAAATCCTAAATTCTACTTTGTTTGTGTAAAGGCAGTTTTATTTTCCTAGATGTAATTGTAGCTCTAAAAATGTGAAATGTTACCGTCATTACAGTGGGAAAACATTCTGTAAACTGTCAAATAATTACATAGCACAGTAATACCATCTGCACATAAAATCATCTTTTTACTGCAGTAGAATATTGTATTAAATGAATGAAACCTGTATTGATGGTCATAAACACTTTTTATTTTTATTTTGGTATTTTAACATACATTATTTTGCCACTGTATACAGTATGTTACCAAAGCATCAATAACAGTCAATGCCTGTCATCACATTTTGCCTGTTGAATCAAGCAAAAGCCTTGCTTTCACATGCATTTCGATTATCACGTACGTCAAGTTGACTTTTATTTTTAAGCAACCTGAGTTTTTCCAACCTCTTGTGTCTGGATTAGATGGATGTTAAGTTGTGATTGAGTTACGACAAAAACCTTGTAACACCACTGAGACAATCTGACCGTATTTTCAACATTTTAAACATGTTGATTCACTTTGCAGCAAGTAAATTCATCACAACCTTGCTGCCATTCAATATGTTCTGGCTGGGCTTTTTCAATTACAGTACATTATTTTTTGTTCATGTGTGATTTTTGTATGTGTCTGCACATGCATGTCCACATGTTTGTATGTGTGTGTATTGTTTAGTAAACTTTTGTATTCTAGTTTGTAAAGCTCTATGTACTTGTAACTTTTATATGCACAAAACTTGGCACAGAGCTGTTGAAATCTTGTGTTAAGGTTGATAATTGTTGTTATAATTGCAGTTGTAACATTTTCTCAGGCTGTTAAAATCCTGTGTTGTTAAAAAGACCACTACAAATGCCTTTGATCGCTTCGGTTTCCAGTTGTCCAAATTTGATACTGTAGAAATTAGACTGTTTTACTAGTTTGTTTTTTATTTCAATATTGTAATATTTATGTCTTTTTAATTGTTTTATTTAAAATGTGTCAATAAAAACATTTGGAACAATTTCTAATACATTTGCTTTGATGTCCTAAAATGCTTGAAATTTATTTTTGTCACCAATAAACAATCACATAAAACATTTTTTTTGGGTGGGGGTGGGGTGGGGGCAACATTTCCACTTACAGTTAATTCCTTCTAGCATAATTATATACTTGGCTGAGACATTTCCGCATGGTTCAATGGGTTTCAATGATTGAAATACATTATACTATTAATATTGTATCATATATGTCGTAATACATATTGATGTTTCAGTGAGGTTTCCCCAATTTTTTGACAGGCTGTTCCGAATCAAATCTAAAATTCCAGTCTAGTTACTTTGATATCAGTACTGTATTTGCATTTCAAAATTACATTTTTACAAGTCAGAATTTAAACTACTGGGATTTTTTTAAAGGTTTCTACAACAAATTATATTAGGAGACATTACTATGTGTTAAAAAAAACAAATAAAAAATATTCAAGAAGCCATGTTAATGTTTATAACAATTTTATATAAATCAATGTTTTTTTTTAACTCCAATCTGCAATTTACATTAGATATTCCCCTCGAACTATTATATGATAAATTGGCTTGCCATAAACACTCATCTTGGCAACCTTGCCGCCAGTCGTCATGGTTACAAATGTGTCACGTGGCTGGTAACGTAAACAAATTTCGAAGGAAGCTAGCGTTGGAGAATTAAGCTAACTACGCTGTCTTAACTCTTTTTAAGTCGCTGTAAACTTTGCGTTGGGATGTGAAGACGATGACAATAACAATCGCAATATGACGGGATTTACAAAAGTTTTAGTCAGTGGAGCATTGTTTCCAAAAGAGAAAAATCCGACTACAACTCAAAAATGGAGAGCTGTCTCAGTCCGCTGAGCTGAAAAATGGGTGCAAGCGCTTCATTATCCCTCTGTGTAAGTTTACCTAAGAACATTTGGTATGTTCCTTTACGCTTTGTTAGTTTTCGTCCCAATTTTGCAGCCTCTTTACTCAATCCAGTCTTACCAGCTAGTGTGAGCTCCTGAACTTTTTGTTTTATTAAAAGAAAATGTAACTGTGTACAATATCTAGTTGTTGCTAGGAAGCTGTAATTTTAATGTGTGCCGGGGGGTTAAAGTTAAAAATCTTCAAGGTTGAGAACATCATCTAGGTGAGAATTATACAATTAAAATAGTCACATCACAACACAGTTCATTAACTATAAATATTAAACATAAATACTTTTTGTGTTGTGTTGAATATTATAATACTTTTTTTTATCTGTGCTGTTTGTAATATCTTGAAATATTATGCATATGGTTTACATCAAATGTCATCAGAATACCTAAACTACAAATGTAGACTTGTTTTTAACCTTTTTTAGTTTTTTTTTCCTCCTTTTATGCAAGTTGTGTTTATTTGTCATTTGCAAGGTTAACACAGGGTGAACAGTACAATGAAATGCTTAGAATGAGAAGAACCGATTTGACTCCCTTAAAATTCAAAGAACAAACCAACAAGAAAATACAAAAAGCATGCAATAAGAGTACACACAAAAAAAAGTACCAAAAAAAGGGAAAAAGTAATTAAAATATTTACAATGTCCTAAAGAGAGATATTGAGTAAACAACATGGTAGAATATACAGTAATGATGCAGCAGAATGAATTTGAACAAATACGTATTTTGAGGTAGTAATATAAGCTAAAATGCACATGATAAAAACAGCACAC
>JARVGQ010000001.1:47414276-47436302 GCA_031762355.1 Hypsolebias martinsi | reverse complement strand
TCTCTCTTGTAAATGAGTCCTCGAGGCTCAATGAGATTAACCTGCCTAAATAAAGGTTGAATGAAAAAAATTAGATTAAACACTGGGAAATGAGTGAGTCGGGGACTCGCATAGTTACGTGTACCAAATTGATTTGAGTCTGGGAATCTTTAGTAGTAGCGTTCATTTGATGTAATTTGCATATTTCCGCTCGTGCCGTGCATTGCATTTTTTATTTCATTTATTGTTTATGATGGGTGGTTAAGTGGTGTACTTGGGGACATTTTAAGTGCTGGGAGGAAAAGAGAAAGCAAGAAAAAGAGGGGGAGTTGTGTGTTCTCAGTGTGAATGTGTGAACTGTTGTTTTTTTTTTTTCCTTTTTTTATTTTTTAATTTCATTCTGTGTGACGCTGGGGTGAGTGGAGTTTCCATATTCTGACCGCAAGGGGGCGCTGTTGTATAAGGCAACGACCAGGCTGAATTCAGAGGTGATTTGACCACAGTCTTGTACATTGCTTTGGGAACAACAGAGCCAGTGTGAGTTTGTTTTCAGCTGTGATTTGAACACAACACGCAGTTCACTTCACTCTCCTGGGTTTGGCTCTTCAAGTCAAATCCAGGGGCCATTCTCAGGAGTCCAGCAGGTGGCAGCATGTTGCCAAACATGCTTCAGGACCTTGAAGTTCCCATGGCAGCTAAGATTAGAATGGTCTATTGTGCATTAATGACTGAGGTTGTAACACTGCTTCTCTTTTCAGGAGCTGCAGATTCATGAGTGTTGGCATCTTTCTAATTAGATTCAAACACAGACAAAACAATGATCTACACTTTTAATCTAATTATACCATTGTTTTCTTTACTCGAATTCCCCCCAGGGATTAATAAAGATTCGTCTATCTTAACTTTGACACAGCTTCATCATGTTCTGTTTACAGCCTTGCCGTGTCTGTGGTGTTTGCTGCTCCACCTTCACATGTGGGCAGAACATCTAAAAGGACGATGAGAGGAAAGTCTCGCTGCACTTTGCTGCACCATCCTTTCTGAGCAACAACCACTTTCAGTTTCTCAGAAAATGGCTCCTCACAAATTACTGAGTGATGTTTGCAACAGTCTCCGAGCCTTTCTTCTCCCTGTTTCCATGACAACAGTACGACAGGCCCGCCGCCTCTGAAAGAGGGAGGGAGACAAACCCTGTCTTTCTCTCTGCACCAAAATGCCTTCTTTCTCTCCTGAACACAAGGAGCCACAACAAAATGCCAGCAGTGCATGGATCTGTTCAGTCCGCCGCCTTTACCCAACTGAAGGACGCTCCCTAAGACCTTCTGAATCCAGCGGGCTCAGCTTCAGATGCACGTTTCGTCCTTGGTATTCTTACCATTGCAATCACAGCAGCTCCTGCTCCAGCGAGGGCGCAGATGAACAGGTGGAACGTCATGTCCAGCTGCAACACAAACAAATCAGCAGCTGAGGGGCTTTTTCTGGCCACTTTATATTCACTGCAGTTCACAAAGTTCCACATCTGTAAAACTCAAACATCTGTAAAAGAGCCTATGACATCTGTGAAATATTAACAAGTCATCTGAGCAGCAGCAGATTCAGTTTGTCAGCAAACATCTTGACTTGTTCAAATCAAAGTTCTCAGTTTGGAGTTTGGGTGAAGTTTTACACGTCGACACAGAGTTTCAGCTTGATGCTCAGTGACGTCTTCTATTCCCTCACCTCGTTAGATTCACACATTTTGTAGAACATCTCCGATCCAACACACACGGTCTTGGCCTCAGCGATTGGCACGACACCTGAAACAAGTTGGTATAAATGAACAACTTGAAACAACTTGAAACAACTTGAAACAACTTGAAACGCTAAATGATGAACGGGCAGGACAAAACTCTGCAGCAGGACCACGTGCACCAAGACTCTGGACTAAAAGCGAGTTTTAGTGTGCACACGAGCCCACCACAGCTTTACATGTCTCAGTGCACGCAGAACCACTGGCTGAATGTAGCTAAAGGCTGTAGGTAGCTAAAGACTGCAGGTAGCTAAAGGCTGCAAGTAGCTTTTTTTTTCATTTACCCTTTATTTATGCAGGTTAGTCTCAATGAGCCATGAGAACTCATTTTCAAGAGAGACCTGTTAGGGAGCCGATGGTGGGGGTTGAGGGCCTTGCTCAGGGGCCCAGAGTGGGGCAAATGAGGGTGGAGGCAGGTGTGAGTGTTTCACCTTTTCCACACACATTTTGATGTTGACGGTACCGGGAGTTGAACCTGTGACTTTCTGATCACAGGCCCATCTTCTAACCTCTGCGCCACCACTCCCCCACAATAACCATATAAAATGGGTTCGAGGTCAGTAAGCACAACCAGAACTCACACATAAGTTGCATCGATTATAAGTTTCACTGATGATTTTTGAGAAAATTGAAGGATTTTAAGTACCCCTTATAGTCCAAAAAATACAATATTTGTATACGTTAACACAAGTTAGTGTGTCGTGTGGCTCTCTAACAAACATGCATAAATCCTAAATATGCCTACTTGTGGCAACAATTACAATGTGAACAAAATATGTCTTGAAAAAACTAATTTTAAACCCTTTAGCAAGCAGGGGCTTGTTGGTGCATCGGTCTCGAGTCTTGTAGGCAAACACTGAAGCAGACGTTGAATTCTAACAGAGAGCTTGTATGGGAGTAATGCCGATGGCATAAAAATACTTCACAATTAAAGTTTTGTTAGAAGTACTGTACTTAAAATGTGAGGAAAGAGCCGTTTCCCAATGTGAATTTAATGACTTTAAAAGTGTAATAGGAGGAAACAAAGCCAAAAACCTGCAAACAGAAGGAGGTGGTAATTGATTCTGGAAAAAGAAGGTGTCATCTTCATCTGCAAAGGGAACACCTGAACAATCATAACACCTCTAATTGGTTATCATCCTCCACTGAAGCACTTTATGGCGCTGAAATAAAGTAGCTGTCAGTACTTATATCTGGTTTAGAGTCATTGTTAAGATGAACTGTGGTGACAAATGGCTGCCTAAAGTGCCTTAAGCAGCCTTCTGGCAATGCTGGCATTAGATACATTTATATAGCAAAGCCCCTCATCTCCTTAAAGAAGTCCCCCCTCAACCACTAACTGTCGATGAGCCAAAAGCAAAGTGTAGTTTGGGAAAATACACTCCGCAAACACAGATAATGACATGGTTCCTCTTTGTGTAATTGGCTTAGAGTGAAGACATTTCATTTACCTCTCCTTTTTCCATACTGTACATCCTGTGCATGTGTGTTTGTCTGTGTGTGTGTGTGAGAGAGAGAGACGGCACACATGTGGTTACACATCGGTGTGTGCGAACATTTGTTCATGAGTGTGTGTGTGGCTGTCCGTGAGTGATTGAGGTTTGCGCTGCACGGTGAATTAAATGCAGTTTTACTGTAATTAACTGCACTTAGCAGTCCCTGTGTGAGACTTTCTGACGCACCAGTAATTGAGGCATCATGTTTTGTTTGTTTTAACCTGCCTTTGAAGACATGCTGGGAAGACGGTACACGTGGTTTGGTGGAAATACATCTGCGTGTACAAATTTGGAAGACTTAAAAAAAAAAAAAAGAATCTCTTTATTTGATAATTTAACGGCCAAATACTTGAAATATGAACTCGTTTCGCAGCCATGCTGGCGACTGTAATAATTAATTGGAGGGGGGAAAAAAGATTCATTGTTATCCAGACACAAAACATTACCAAGGCATTCTCTTGCAATTCTAAAAATAATAATAATAAAACGTGGAAAGTTCCCACTGATAATAGCGGTGTTCAAAAAGGCTTGTGTCTAGCTCAGCATTCGTTTCTGGTATTTGTAATTTCGTTAGAGGGTTTAATTTGGGAACCAAGGTCTGCCACAGTTCAGTGAAGCAAATCCAAAGAATTTGTGGTTCTGGTACAACATAAAGCTGTGTTTGTGGACAATATTAGTCCTCAGCCGACAGAAAGGTCCAATGCAGTTTTGTCTCAGCATTAACACACAAAACCACAGTCTCCTTCCGTCTCAGGGACTGTGTGGTGATTAGTGTCAAGATAAAATAAAAGTCAAGCAGCTTGTAGACAGATATGCAGTTGTGGGAGGTGGGCCCAGACTGTCCAAGAAGCCCAGGCGGTGTTGGTTTCATTTCTGAGTAGGTCATCCGTCTCAGACCCCCATCATCTCTTCAACTCCCTTCATTTTATTGTTTTTCCCCAACCACTAACCACCCACCCATCCACTTTAGAGCTCCCCAAAAGTCTCAGAATTCTTACCCCAAAACCTCTGTTTGTTTTGTTGCAGAGATCACTGAGGATAGCTTGCCATAGACACCACTGTATTGTTTTTGGGCTGAGTTTGGGGGTACATAGGAAGCGCAGCGTCTGAATGGGGCATCCATCCTACTTTATGTACACAATAATTTCTTTTGTTGTTTCCAAGTGTACGGTATCTAGAAAGATTTGCAGTGTACTGGGACAGAGGACAGAAAGGTGGGGGGAAAAGTGCACAAACCTGGAGAGCTTGCACACTGCGGGCCAGAAGTTCATGCAGTTAAACTTACTGTCAACACAGAGTAAGACAGTACTGCTGAAGACGAATGAGACTGCGCTGTATACGAAAGGTACTGTAGATCACTGGAGGATGAAGGAAGGTCGTGACTTCCTAATGCAGAAGGAGGCGGCAAGTGTCTTTTGGCTTCGTAGTGAGTGTGCGGGTGTAGTACTCTTGAAAACGAGACTACTTTCATACATTATCTCTAAAAGATGGACAAGCAGCTGTTGTGTAGCTTATGGCGAGCACAGCCACGACATTGACAGAACTATTTGCGTGCTCCTGCAGGTTTGACAGAGCTGCCATGGCCTAAGATCAAGGGCAATACAAACAAACAAACAAAACACTGCGAACAAAGTGGATTACTATCAAGTAATTTGTTCCATGTCAGAGTGAGTCACAAGTCCAAGACTTGTGGGGGGGGGAGCAACTAAAGAAATTTGCACAGCAAAGAAGTATCTGTGAGTAGTAGCAGCCAATGGCCTTGAGGCAGTTTGGTTCCCCATCAGAATTTCTGACTTGATATCATGCAATGCTTTTCAAGAGCAACATCTGCTGAAAAGATGCTTGAGTGACGGTCAAAAATGTGCTGGCCCAAACACTGACAGCGTGCACTCAGGCGGATACTCCATCCTGAATGGCAGAGCGATCACTTCTCCAGATCTGATACGAGCGTGATACAGAATGGCGTTTATGGACACCAAGGGTCACTCTCAGTTCAGGTTTCTCCACAGTACATCACCAAAGAGCAGAAGAGTGGTCTCCCAGAGGGAACTGTACAATTCCTCAACTCTTCCCCTAATAACATGCAGATGGGCTGCTCTAATGCCTGTTTACATATCTGCGGCATAGTTCATGAGTAAAGTAAGCAAAGGCCTAATTATTTTACTCAGCGACGGGACCAATAAAATCAACTTCCCCTTCTCGTTATGGGTGCTTAAATGCATCCTTTGATGGTGAGGTTTTGTTTATTTTTGTAAGAATTGCGTAGCTGAGAGTAAAGCAAATAGAAGTAATGACACAGAGATGCTGACAAATGAGGGTCCTGGTGATGGATTCATTTACTCAATGATGCCTGGAGGGCTGGACTGCAAAGGTGGTTCAAAATGAATGGTAATCACACAACTGCAGCATTCCCAGTTATTGGAATGTTTGAGAGTATTCTCATAACCTTCGTTGGAACAGAACCTTAGATTTTCAGAATTGTAATAAGTGTTTACTTTATTTTTGTCATTACATATAATAATCTTTGTTTCTTTTTTCAGAATGCTGTGGAGAATAACTATCCCCGTCATACTTGCTGGGTTTCTCTGCATGACCGCAGAAACCAAGAAGCCCCGTCCTCAGGGCTCCATACCCTCCCCATACAAGACAAAAGGAAACCTGTCTGTGGACCACCACCAAAGACTACTGCAGCAAAAGCCAGAGGTCCTGTCTTCCAGCCGAGAAGCCTTAGTTGTGACGGAGCGCCGTTACCTTCGCAGAGACTGGTGCAAGACCCAACCACTGCGTCAGACAATCAGCGAAGATGGGTGCCGCAGCCGCACTGTGGTCAACCGTTTTTGCTATGGCCAATGCAACTCCTTCTACATCCCGCGCCATATGGGCCCCAGCTCGGGCCATGGTCAGAATCGAGGTCAGGCATCAGGCGCTGGAAGAAAAAGCCACAACAAAGTCCAGGAGCCCTTTCAGTCCTGCTCTTTCTGCAGGCCGCACCGCATCACCCAGCTCACGGTGCAGTTAGACTGCCCAGACCTGCAGCCCCCCTTCAGATACCGTAAGGTGCAAAGGGTCAAACAGTGCCGCTGTATGTCTGTAGATGTAAGTGGTCTTGGCAAGCTGTGAAGGAGGGCCTCAAGGTCTCGAGTTCTTCCAGGGGACTTGCAAAAGCAAGGAATGAATTCAAGCAGAACTATTCAGTACACGCTCGGGCAGCTTTGGCTGAGTGGTTAGAGCAGTTGTCCTTCAATGGGAGAGTTGGGGGTTTGATTCTACCAGCAGTCACTTGCTGAAGTGTCCCAGGGCAAGACACTGAACTCCTCATTGCCTCCGATGTGCTTCCCATCGGTGTATGAATGTGATAAAGCACTGATTAGTCTTCGTAAAGACTCAAGTGCTGTATGAATGGGTAAATGAGGGCACAGATTGTAAAGCGCTTTGAGTGTCTTGATAAGATAGAAAGGCGCTATATAAGTACAGTCCATTTACCATTTACTCTTGTACAAATGTTGGTTTGTCCTACATTTCAAAAAAATAAACTGTGTAATACAAAGGATTACCACTAACTTAATTAGAAACATGAAGCTGAGCTGTCCTGTCTGTGCAGCTAAAAAGAAGTGACGCCAATAAAATCGGTCTTTGGGCTTAATGAGCGACTTCGCTCTGCCTGATATTTCACATCCACGCAAAGAGATTAAAACAGCCTGTCCACAGGCTACAAAACATGAACACAGAACATGACTGCTGTCAAGTGTTTAAAAACATTTATGAACAATGCAACCACTATGAAAATGTTAATGTGCTTTATTCTTTTTAACACAGATGTTTGAGAATGACAAAACTCGCCCAGTTGTTTGTATCATATTAAGTAGTGTATCCGTTAACGTCAATGGTTTTGATTAGGATGAGATTTCAAGAAAAAATAAAGCTACACTGTAAAGACCATTGGTATCCACTTGGCTTTATATCGACCATTTGTTCTTTATTAGCTAGACTAAAGAAAAGAAAAACATACTGCAGCATTTATAATAGTGGTGCAAAGCTATATATACAAGTTTTATTTTATGCTTGTGTGTAATTCCATTTAAATATATTAAATTCATTTCATATAAAATGTGATTAAAGTGCATGTATCACAAAGCAGACAAGACAATCAGCAATGACAGTTTTGTTGTTTTAAATAACTTTATTTAATAAATAGTTCCACGTGGACATGGGTATTTATTCAATACACTTATTGCACATGAATAAAATCTATCGCTTCTTTATAAGATAGAAATTCAAAATAATGCAGCAGGAAAGTTTTTTTTTTTTTTTTTGCCTGTACAAAAAAGAGTTTACTCACAATAAAATATCAAAAGTATTGCTGAGTAAGAGAAGGAAGTAACCAGTTCACACCATGTAAATACACATTTTTTGGTGGAAAAATGCTATAAAAAGGTGCAAAACATTTGAATTCTCACCAAATTTAAAACACAGTGGAACTTTTAAAAGTAAACCCAACCAACTTTTGTGTGAAACAGTTTTCTTTTCAACGCGCATCATTTTGTTACAATTGCAGTGGTGTCTTAAAAATAAGCCCTGTTCTACAGCATTTCCATGAAATTGTTCTGTAAGGCACCGTGCCTGCTCTAGAAAAGTGTTACATTTTGTGCTTCTCATTAAAGAACGTGTAAATAAGATGTGTTCTCATTGTCTGGAAATATAGTGGGGGGGACCGCATTAAAATAAAATACACAGCTTATAAAACTGATGCTGATAAAGTTTTGATTTAAAAAAAGTCAATGTTCTGTGAACATCTGAATAAAATCTCTTCTGAAAATGTATTTGTTTGGTTGCAGAGTTTTATTTAAAGCTGTGTGGCTGAGAACAAAAGAGCTCAGCTCATTAATCATTTATATATATAAAAAGCAAACAACAATGAAGATAAAATAACCTTTAAATGTACTGGTGAGCCATGTTAGATTGTACTTGTGCAAAAGGCTTGGCGATGGTTTTCTGTTTCAGATCTTCTTACCCAGCTTTGCTTTCTGTGGATTCAAACAAAACCAGGTTGTTTAGAACCAGTATTCATCTTAAACATGCAGACGGGCATCACACATCAGAGTTGGTCAAGAGAGATTTTGCACCAGAAGGAAGGTGCTAATAAATTAAATAGAAGGAAAAAAATGAATACATACTATTCCTGTGGCATTTTTGGTTGTCACGTTGTAAGTACCCTTCTGTCTGGCCTGCTTGAAGCACTCTTCAGCCATTTTTACCCTAAAAAGACCAGCAGTGACCACCGTTATTCTATAGAAACCTTAAGAGCAGGTAATTGGGACATGCAAAGTGCTGATATTTTATAGTTCAGCTTGTGCTCAAGGAGTATTTTATTACTATGAGTTCATCAAAGTTCATCCCAGCTACAAAATGTTTCACTCAGTTTGTTGCTGCATTGGGCAGAAAAGTGATGTTTGCACTTTGAAGGAACGAATTATCAACAAGTTGGAATTGTCTACAAATTTTCCCTTAGACATCCTTTATACCAGGACTATTCAACTAAATTGTTCAGGGTGGGCACAGTTACTGAAAGCCAAGAGCTCAGGAGGTGGATATCCAGCAGTTATTGTCATTAATTTGTTTGTTTTATGGTTTAAAACCTAATTTTA
Organism: Hypsolebias martinsi; assembly: GCA_031762355.1. NCBI lineage: Eukaryota > Metazoa > Chordata > Actinopteri > Cyprinodontiformes > Rivulidae > Hypsolebias > Hypsolebias martinsi. The sequence continues at coordinate 47,427,393 of JARVGQ010000001.1, read as the reverse complement.
GTTAAAAATGAACCCATTGGTGGGCCGAACTGTGCTCACCTGTGGGTCTTATTTGGCCCACGGACCGTCAGTTGAAAAGCGCTGCTTTATACGTATGGCTTGTTTCTGGTTTTTACTTTATGTGTCTGTGGTGTGCATGCACATTTAGAGATCCTCTGGAATTTAGAAGGAAAGCTAGAGTGAGAACTGGGATGTTGGCCTGTGGCAAAGAGGCAAAAAGTTAATGTTTTCAATTTTGTTTTTATTCTTTCCTACTGAACAAGCAAACTGTGACATTCGACTCCTTTTGCAACCATGCTATCACAGTTCAATCTTCATTCGAGATAATAGAGCAATTTGCTATTTGTTGACATATTCACCACTATCTTTACAGTCATCAAAGAACTGGAAGGCAACTGCATGGTGGAAGTTTTGGATCGTTTGCCCTTTTTTCTCCGTGAATTTGAAGGAATCCGATAGGATCTTCAGTGAACTTGAGATGCACTGCAACTTATTAGGGCCACGGAAACGCAAGTTGGGGAGAATCCCAAACGTACAAACATAGTTGCATCTTTAATGACAGTCTAAAAGAAAAAGGAAACCATAGAGAACCCCTGATAGGATTCTTTTATTCAACAGTTTCATGTCTTTTAGAAAACAAAAAAGAGGAATATATGAGGTTAAAATGTCACATTTTTAAGTTTTCTCACCGTTCCTGTAACAGCAGCTTATTTTGCCTCTTCCACTGTTCTTTGAAATCTGTAGAAAACTCGTGCCAAACGGAGAAGAATGTGTTGGGAGAGACTTCTTTCTCCCCTGCCTTGGGTTTGACCGAGAAGGACACACTCAACTCCAAAAAGCTGATGGCAAAACAAAAAGTATTCATATTTCAAGGCCAAACTGTTACAACACCAGGTTGCAGAATCTTGCAGTGGCTCTTATGAAATCTGGCAGAACTATGCAAAATGTGCAAAATATCAAAGTTAATCTCAGAGTACAATGACTTTACAGATATTTGGTAGAACGATAAAAGCTGAAACAAACAAAGTCATTGGATTTTACAGAACAATAAATACAAAAGGCAGGGCATTCAGAACTCTTAAATAGCTTCATTTACTAAAATAAAACCTATCCAGCTCATACAACGGTTGCTTCATCAATGCTCTGCCTTGTGTACCGACACGCTCATACCATGACTGTAACAGTGATGAAAGAATGGAAAAAAAGGCACGGAAAAAAGACAGTTATCTTTAAAAAGAAAGAAGGGGATGACATGTTAAAGTGTTAAACGTGGCAGTCATTTGCAGTGGATCAATATAACGGACAGGTTGGTCTGTCTTTGTTTGGAGTGTGCTATAGGAACGCATTCCCAGCCGGCAGAAACAGAAGCCTGGAGCCACGGCTGTCTACTCTTGCTGCACTTAGATAAACAACGTAGACACAGCGTAGGGGCCTCAAGTCTGCTGCAGGCCTGGCACGATGGTCTGCACCTTTTATGTAACTAAAGGAACCAAGAGGCATAAATATTGACAAAACCTCAAGATTATGTTTCTTTGTGGCCATGAGAATAGATCACTTCGAACTGTATTTGATTGCATTGCCCTTTGGTTTCAAATTCCCAACTAAGATCAACCTATTGACGCTTAAGAAAAGAGCAAATATAAATGAAAATGATATTAAAGGTGGCATCGTTAAAGAAATTTTACGCAAACATGAAAAGCTCTTACGTTTGCCGTGTGTCCGCCAGCTGCTTCTCCTGCTTCTCAAGCTCAGCTTTTGCTGTTTAAAGGAGCAAAAACACAAGTTTGATGGTTGAATATTAGCATTTCCTGAAAAAACTACCGTAATCATTCACGTATTACGCAACTTGAACATGCAATACAACGGGATTCAAGATGTCACAAAACTTGAACTCAACCCATCACTTTCGGGGTCAACACTGAGCCACCAGGATTTTAAAGTGGTGGATTGTCTCCTGCAGCACGACTGACAAATGAGGGCCAAGAATCTTAAAACAAGTGCTCCTTTGTGCGGCATCACTTCAGATGACGACAGACAACTGTGTGCATGTCTGTAGATGTTGTAAATGATAAAACAGCTTCAGTGAAGAGTGACGGTCTTGCGAAGCCTGGCGAGTGCTCAAACAGCACATCAACTAGTTGAATTTTCAGCTCGTGTAAAATTATAGTTTAGCCATGGAACAATCCAGTGTTTATTTTTTCCTGTCCCTTGGCAGAGTGGGGGTATTGAATATGTATTCTGGGTGCTGTTATGACATTAAGTCCTTATTCAGAAAACTATACCAACATCACATCAACTTTCAAAAGATCAAAAGCTTTCGAATGGCTTTTCATACGATAGAATATGGATCAAGCTTTGCAAGCAGCAAATCCCCTTTTTGTGAATGGTCACCATTTTAAAAAGGTGAAAAGATTCAAGTGCCTCAACATTTTTGTTTTCCCTCCATCTAGAATCTCCCAAATCAAATTATTTGTGAGCGAGTTGGAAAAACAAGTGTCGTTCAACAATCCTCAAGGTGACTACTGGCTTCCCCCGGAGCCAGACTTGAGTAAACGGCTTGTCGACCAACATTCGGTCTGACCGGGCACAGCCTCAGTGGACTACATTAGAACATGTGGTTGCCATAAATGTCTGGACTGGCTTACTCCTGGCTCAACATGCTTACCATACAAGTTGTGGAACACAATCAAATGGATACTGGTGGGTATAAAGGAGTTTACTCAGTCTGTCTTTGCGTGTTTTACGAACTTGAAAAACATTATTGTGCACATTGTGGGGGGTTTGTGTGCTTCACAAATATTTGGTCCTCTGCAGAAGTAGTTATCATTAAAAATAGAGACGATGCTTGGTTTGCTTTGCCCTAATCCAGCTGTTTTGGACTCCATTAGAGTTACTAATTGTTGTTGATTCTGTTTAATACATTTGTGGACAGGAGTTTCGAGAAAAGCCAAAAGTGTGAAGAATTTAAAATCTGATTCATGTTGGATTGCATCTTTGTCTTTTGCAGTTGTTGTGTTATTGGCTTCAAACCTCTGGCTGGAGCTGGATCAGTTTGAAGCTAAATGTGAAGGAGGGCAGCACGGTGGTGCAACTGCTGCCTCTCGGCGAGCAGGTTACCCTGGTTCAAATCCCGGTCCGGGGGCCTTTCTGGGTGGAGTTTGCATGTTCTCTCCGTTCATGCGTGGGTTTTCTCCGGGTACTCCAGTTTCCTCCCACAGACCAAAAACATGCATGTTAGGTTGATCGGTAACTCTAAATCGTTCCTAGGTGTGAGTGAGAGCATGAATTGTCAATTTTTTCTCTCTGTGTCCCTGTGATGGATTGGTGTCCCCGCCCCTCGCACAGTAATTGCTGGACATGGGCACTGGCGACACCCGTGACCCAAAATGGAAGAAGTGGGTAAAAGATAATGGATGGATGGATGCATGTGAAGAAGTTCTGCTGAGAAATATCAATTTAAAATCTCATTCAAATGAAGGGAAACAACAACAACAACAACAAAAAACATCTCAGGCTTTTATTTTGAATGGTAGTTGAAGAGTGGGAAGAGTGACAACAAATTTTAATGATCTTTTATGGTGTCATGAGAAGAACCAAAACAAGAAGCTGTAAAATTAACAAATAATACACTTATCCTTACCAGTAGTCATAAGCTATAGATAAAAATTATTCAAACTTTTTTTTTTTTTTTTTTTTCAAAGAGCGACTTGGCTGCTGGAGCTCAAGAATCCTGCTTCCCTGCATAAAGACAAAGATTGAGGTGGTTTGGACATTGGGTGCAACATTTCTCATAGGAGCCAGCAGGCTGATCCAGGACTCCGCTAGATAAATTACACAACTGACTAGAAAAAGGGACAAGGGAGAGGAAGGTTTGTAGACTGCTGCCAAGATTGTTGCTCCTGCAACCTCAAGAAGCAGCACTCTGTAAAGACGTATTGGACTGTATGTATGTGTGTGTGTATACCTATTTTGGTTCATTTGTTAATTAAATCAAATAAAATAATTGTTTCTCTAAATATATTGAGTTCCAATTAGTTTAACATAACACTCATCTTTAATAATACAATTATGTGAAGGTAATGTAGTATATGAGCAGGGCTATGAATTTCATGCCCCTTCAAATGAAAATGAAAATAGTCAATATATCTATTTTTGACTCTGATGTTGGATTATTTAAATTAGGTAAATCGGTGTGTATTTAACCAAATCAGCTCGAGTTGCTGATAGATGAGTCACAGCAAGAGCTAAATGCCAGTCTTGCTATTCATCATTCTATCCATCAGAAACAGATTATCGTACGGCCAGCGCTCTCCTGCAGGTCATATTGATTCCATCAAAAGACCAGCATGCATGAGAATTTGCGAAGCGAGCGGAGAAAATCGAGCTAGACCAAACAGCCAAGCTCCAACAAGTCCGCGCCCACTGTTATTCTGTGGTTAGTTTCATGGTCAGAAAATAAACAAAAGCGGTTTAAACCATGGAGCCAGAAACAGTTTAACCTCAGGCTCTTTAGAAATTACAGAAATAACAAAAATAAGACTTTTGGTTGATGCTTTTGTTTTCCCACCCGCCGCAATAGGGGAACCCAAAGAATCCTGTCTGGAGCCCTCTGAAACGCAAATCCATGCTACACTGCTTACATTCTGCTCTCTGGGGGAAAACCTAATCATTTGCATCAAAGAGAGAGCTCCCATATTTCTCCTAAACACACAAAAGAAGGGGAAAAGAGAGGGGTGTTTTCATTTGTTGACTTCCTTGAAAATGGACAGTGAATATTACAGCTGAATCCCATATGCTGTGTATTATTCTCTCATCTGAATACAAAAAGAACTAAGACTTGTGAGTTGGGTTCTACAGGCAGCTCAGTCATAGTGAACAGAATGTATGCGGGGTCAGAGTCAGTGCCACATGAAAAATGTCAACTGGCTTGTTATGTTAAACCAAGCATAAAATGTTAAGTCATACATTTGATGAGAATCACAATACCCCAATTTTATTACACATGTGTGATTTAAGATAAAAGACTTGACTGCAAGACATCTGGCAGACATGACATGTAAACACAATCATGGTCTCTTTGGATGTTTGAATTGTATTTAGACAAATGTATTAGTATAGATCAAACAATCTCGACACATTCTTTTAAAATTTAGTATGTGAGATTGAATATAACCGTCGTGATATGCTTATTGTTACTTCTAATTCCATAAAAAATAAAATACAGTTGCGTTGTTTTGCCTGTGAAATGTAACATCTGTTTGATGAATTGGCAGAAAAGTTTATTTCCTTTTGGATTAAAATGTCTGAAAATCTACTCAGTGGAGCTCTATGAAATATGTTGCAGACATTTGTGTTTGCACCAGGGCTGAATCCAGTGATTGATGGTTTATGTGGCATTATCCACTCAAATTTCCACCACTGATAATTTTTCTTAACACAAGTTCTTCTCACAATAAACATCAGCTTAACAAAAGTAGGCCTCAGATGTGCAGTGCACCGTTCAGTGCCAATATATTAAAGGCCAACATTTGTAAGATGATTTATTTATTTATTTATTTATTTTAGAAAAGCAGATTATTTGGTCCTGTGCCTCAATTTTCTTCAAAGACATGAAGAGGCTTTTGCACAAGATGACTAAACAGCTGACATTTAATCAGTCAGACTAAAGATAAATAGATAACATTAAACCATTAAGTGTGTGTATTAAAAGAAAAAAAAATTGGCAGCAGATTACCATATTTTTCGCCCTATACGTCAGTTTTTTAAATAATTTGCACGCCTTGTAACTTGTACACCAAAGCGACTAATTTATGGATTTCCCCCCCCCCATATTTATAAATTAATTTTTGGCTGAGATATGACAGTTTTCATTCATTCTGACTGCAAATATTGAACACAAACATTTTCAGCCACTAGATGGCAGTTGAGCAATTTGGCATGCCGTTGTATCATGTAATAGGTAAAAATGCCCATCGACACACTCGGCAGCTTCATCTTACTGCGCTGTCCCAGCAAAATGCAGCAGATTTGACTGTCAAAGCGCATTTATTAGGTAAAAGTTCAACTGAGACGCACCTTTGCTATAATGTCGAGCAAACAAACAATTGTTTTAGGTGCTTATCTTGTTAAATTTCAAAGAAATGGACAGTGAGTTGCCATCTGCACGTTCATGTTTCCATATATCAGCTTTTGAAAATGCAGCTGATTTGACCATCAAAGTGCATTTATTACATAAAAGTTAGACTGAGACACATCTTTACTATAGTTTCAAGCAAACAAATAATTGTTTTTAAGGGCTAATCTTGTTAAATTCTTATTAAATCCTCCCATGCACGCTCCCGCGGCCACCATTTGGCAGCCAATTGATTTTTGGCACAACACCGACCCACATTTCCCGGTTGTCAGCCGTGACATGTAACAAATGTGACACATCAGTGGTGACACATAATAGATGTAACGTATACAGCAAAGTGACTTATTCATAGATTTTTTTTCCACTTTATTAGACATATTTGGCCTGATGTGACTTTTACAACAGGTACGGCAAAATATACAGTAGTTGTTGAATGCAGCCTAAAAACAAACAGCAATCCATCTGGAGAGAAAAAGTGAACCTTGAGAACAAAAATAAAAACTAAACAATTTAAACAGAATTTAAATTGTTCTGTAGCCTTATTTTTGTCAACTTCTTCAGAATGGGGAAAACAAAGTGTACAATTTTGCCTCATTCTTTCTAGTTTGACACCTTCTCTTGATAAAACAAATGTCTTTCCTCCACATTCTTAGAAAATTTTCTGATAATAAATTGTCAGAAGGATATTGGAGATTCGTTTTTTTTTCCTGTGAAAAATTCCACCTCTGAGATTGAAATGTTTTGTGCTTGGGCTTCTTGGAACATATCACTGCTTGAAGGTTTAGTATAATCAAAGAGAAAGTTCATCTGTAGCCCTTCTTGGCATTTTCTTTACAACGTTCTATACATTTATAATAATTGTCCTTATACTTCTTTGTTTTGACAACTAAATGTCATATTGCTGCCACCAAGTCATTCCATGTTGTCCCTTCTAGCCATTAAATTGTTGGTTATAAACATTGATCAGTCGAGTCAAGCTTTTGTTGGTTAGGGTTTTGTCTTTCCTTTTAAAGAAATCCTGGAAAATGAATTGATGTGAAGTCTGATTTAGAGTTTATCTCAAGATGACTGTTCCAAAAGTTTGCTTATTAATAAAAAAGTTCTTAATGGAGACACTTGTAAAATTTTAAGTACAAAATTGCAAAAAACAGTTCAACTCAGGCAGCACAATGAGCAGACAAAATAGTTTAAGAAATGGTTTACAAACCAGACACACTTTGTAACATCCCAACCACTGTGGAGACCTAAACCTTTAGCACATATTTAAATCCTGTAGCAAATATTTAAATAGGCGCAAAAAACTAGAGTCAAACCAAGAAAGTGTTTTACCTTCAAATATCTGGAGACAGACCGTGCCACCAACGTGGTCAATTTTGAACAAAAATACAAATTTAGGCAAAAAAAAAAAAAAAGCTACAGTTGTGATGATTAAGCCACATATTTGTTGAGTATTACTGCAGTATAATAGAGTAGGCAACATGAAACACTGTTTTTGTCCAATACCATGATGGTTGTGTTTACTGGCTTAATATTGTGTTATGTTCTAAAGAAGTTTGATAAAAATAGGCTTTGGCTTACGTTTTTTTCCACTGATGACTTGATACATTTTCTAACCTTAATTTTAGCAAGTGAATCCCGCTGAGAATATAAGAGGTAGGTATTTCTGACAAGAAAGAACAGGACACTTAATTTAACACAAGATCTAAATGAATAAGAACTAATATTGCAAAATAGACTTACCTTGATCTAGAAATGTAGTCATTTTGTCTTTGAAGGGTTGCAGGTTATCTTCAGAGGAGAACTTGTAAACTTTTTCAGTTTCAGCTAAGCACGCTAAAAACAACAGAACATAACTGTAATAAGTAATAACTCCAGAAACTACAATTTTTAGTGTTAATGTTGCATTAAAAACAAACAAACAAAATACTCTTTAAGATTGCTTTAGTACTTTTGCACTAAATGTATGCTGTAAGTGTCTGGGAAGACATAAAGACCCAGTATGGTACTTTTAGGAATTAGGTAGCTAGTCCCAAGAGGAACTGTCTGCAAACAACAGACATACAAACACAGCTCAATGCCTGAGAGGTGTAGCAGGGTGCTTATGGGAACAGGGGCATTGGGACCAACATGAAAGTAATTCATAAACCATATGGTTCCTCAGCCAAAAAGAAACATCATGAACTCCTACTACAACATGTTCATTGCTGATGTCCCAATAGGTCCTACCCCAAAAGTTTCTACACCATCTACCAATTAGATCCACCCCCCACCCCATGTGAGCTGTCAAAGCAACACGTCTGGTAGAGTGTTCAGCTGAATCCTCTTGGTGATGAAGAGGTCTGCAGGTACGACGTGATGATATATTTATATACGACTAACCTGTGCCACAGCAACTAGGGTTCAAAGCTAATCTCCCCCCTGTGAGCAACTGCATTTTAATGAATTTCTAAAGAGTCCTTAAGGCAGAGAGGCAAAGCAATATTTTGTCACAGCTCGTGCCACTGATTGGTTTAGCAGCAAAGATGCATAAAAGAAGGATGGGGAACAGACTAGGTTTAGGGAATTGTTGATCAAGTTGATGGCGCGCACGCACACACAATGAAAGCCGAAACATCTTTCAACTAACTTGTTGTCATTAAAAATATATATATTTGCAGTGAATTAAAGTGTTTGACGAACATTAATGCACCCATTTGAGTTTATCAAATTATGAAACAGTTCATCAACAAATGCACATTTTCTTACTAAGGCTTTTTTAGGCAATTTATTTTGTTGTCGGAGTGTCAAAAATAGGATAAATCTATATACATTTTTGTGTTGACATCATGGGAGCCTCAGCGAATGGATGGACCTCATTTAGAAACCATTTTGATTTACGTTTCTTCCGTTATGACTCAACGAGGAAAACAGAGCAAACATTACAAGACTTCAAACTATAGCAACATCCTAAAAATATGGGCCTTTTGTACAAACCGGGAACACCCATAAAAGTTTAGTATTTTTATTGGTTTGTTTTCACTAATTTAAAATATGATCTTTCTAGTTTGATGGGCTTGAAGTAAAAGAAAACACTTTTTATTTGGTCTTCAAGCAGAGGCGGTTGTTACAACTAAAAGTCACGTGATGTTGAGCATCTTGCTCAAAGGCACAGCTTGTTGTTTAAGGGAAGCAAAGATGGAAACGCTGCTCGACAGTCGGTCTCCTGAGCTACAGCCGACTCCTTGAGGTCAGGTGATGAAATCGTGCGCAAAGGTAGTGAAAGCTCCCTGACCATGACCCGCATTTATTTTGATCTCCGCTTCATGAGGACAGTAAAGGCATGCCAGGTCCAACAGGAGTCTGTATCTGACAAGCCACATCTGCTTCCATTTAACTCGTCTGTACAATAAACAGATGTTATCTCTCTGTTCATCTGTCTCTGCAGTCTGCACGACCAAAGCTACAGTTACATTTGGAAATTAATTACATGTCGCACAACATATTTAAAAGATATGCATCCCAGATAATTTTGTTTGCAGGGGGGTGAATCACAAGATTATGCAATCACATTTCAAGTTCTCCACTAAATTTATAGCAAAGTGACTCATTTCACAGCTAAGCGTGCAATCTGATAAACTCTCAGTAAATTTACAATCCAAGAGTGTTTGATGGTTTTAAAACCGAGTCAAAGTGGAATGTTTAGGATGACGACCGTTACCATTTAGATCCTTTCTCAACTTGCGCAGATCTCTTTGAAAGTCCTCAAACTTCATTTGGGAAGCTTGAAAAAGGTCCTGGGGCTCAGGCAGAGGGTAGACGCACGTCTCTCTGCCAGCATCCTGATAAATGACAACACACGGGATGATGCAAAACACACACCGCAATGTCAAATTCAATCTCCCTCAAAAACGAGAGGGCCTCTTTGTGTTGAACACACAAGACAAGATTTAAATAAAATACCTTCAGAGACCTATATGGACTTATCAGCGGTTCAGATTTTTCAAGCGGAAAAAAAAAATATGGCTGAAACTACAACAAAAGTGACCTTTGTGCTCCGTCCAGAAACTATTTTTCTCTCCATCAGTTACTACAAGGCCATTATGAGAGCTCCAGCCTTGTCATGCAGGTTGTTCTTGGCAAGCGGCATAACTGAGTTCATCTCATCTGGAGAACCTAATTATTTACACAAACACTCCTTTGGATGCTGTGCCAGTGAACCGACTGCAGGTCTGACTGGAGCCAGACCAAATCGGACCATGCGCACAACACGGAGAGGGGAAGCCAAAAAAACAAAGTTGTAAGACAAAAGAGAGAGATTTGTCTGTGTTGTAAATGAGAAAATTGAAAACAAACAATTTGATAAAGGATAAGTCATGGTATCCTCTGGCAAGAGGGGAAATGAAGAGAGTGTTCTGGAAGGATTTCTAAGCAAATCAGTCTAAAACAGAGGAGTGATTCAAATAAACAGGAACCAAAACGTACCTCATCAAAGTGCCTTAAATAGTAAGCAACAATGTAGGACAAAAGACTTGTGCAGCTATCCTGGAAAAAAAGGGAAAAAAAAATCAAATAAACTACAATCCCTTAATGATTGATTCATTTTGTGGCAAGACGTTTTAATTTGTAAAAGCAAAAAAAGATGAGAAGAACAAGTCGTTTTAGGAATAAATCAGGACAGTAGGATAGCAACACAAGAAAACAACCGTTCTGAACAAAGTCATCATAACTCAGACTCAGTGGAAAGTTTAATGCTCTTTTGAACAACTTGGTGCTATCACCAAAACAAGAACACACACCACACGCTTTCCCTTATAAGGTATTTTCAAGGGCACACGAGGCCTGTTGTGATAAAAATATTGTAAACAGAGCGGCTTCGCCTCTAAATCTCCACAGCTATGCTTCGCGTGTTTGGCACCAGCGAAGTTCCCTTTTAAATTCTTAACTCCTGGTGCTAAACTTGACAATAAATAGAGCAATTTTGAGATTGCAGATAAACACGTAAACATGTCTCACTTGTTTAACACACGTTTATAGAGCGCCAGTCCTTCCAGTTTGCCTGTGAATTCCACATCTGCTCTTGTAACGCGAGTGATGTTCGCTCCTGTAGCACATACTCACGCTGCTTTTAACATCCTTTAGTTTTGGCAGGATGTCCAAGGTGAAGCCATCAGCCTGCCCTCGAGACCGATTACCTCCGTTCATGAAGTTGCCAAAAGCCAGCACGAGGCCGAGCACCTGCAATACGCTCTCACTACTCTGGAGAGTCTGCAGAACCCACATGTAAGACGAAGTTAAGACAGATTGAGTGACAGGAGGAGAGAATGCACTGCAAACGCCAGCAGGTCACCTTGTACACTCTCTGTAGGATTTCCATTTTGCGCACGATTAAGGTGATGCTCTCATAGAAGGTTGATTGAAACAGGATGCAAAACACCCGCTCCGTGAAATTGGAGATTTGCGACAGCTGGTAAAGGAACCTGGTGAAGGTACGAGGGCAGTTAAAGCACAATTTATCCAAGGGAAATTAATTTACTCAGTGATTCATGAGGGACCGACTCTTACTGTTCAGGCTTGTCAAGGGGTTTGGCATCATCCTTGTCTTGGGCCGATTGAATGTGCTTCTTAATGCTTCCTATCTCATCATCTTGGGCTCTCTGTCAAGTAAAAATGCAAGTTATTTTAAAATGAAAACATGTGGGATACAAATACATGTATTTCAAATAAGTCGTTTGTCATAAATCAAACCTGGACTAAATATTTTAACAGTAACTAAAGGAGGAGAGTGAAAAGTCCGCATTAAAATGCACAATTATTACTAAAATTATTTTTATCACTTGCTGCCTTAAAAGGGGATGATCTGTAAGCTGTGTGTGTTAATTTGGCTGTTAAAACATACATCTTATGAACATGTGGACACATTTTAATACATTTCTCAGAAAGTGTTGAACATCCACGATTGATTAACTTTTAGAGATAACTCAAGATGACCAGCCTTAGTAAAAGCAAACCTGTCTATCACTCAAACTGCAACATTGTTCTTAAAATAAACTTGCTTTCACGCCTATATTTTAATTTAGAAATGCAATTAAAAACAAACGTTTGTTTTGTTCTAATACAAGTACATTTTTGTATCAAATAGTGGGTACAGCAACAGTAGGAATGTGATATTTGAATCTTTTAAACCCCTTTTTCAAGTTTGACATTTTTAATGTTAAAAGTGGATTTATTATTCTTTCCTCCATCTGCACAGAATATACCACATTTATGAAAATCCAAAAACAAAGATTTAGGAAGATTGTTAGTTTAAAAAAATGGTAGAAATGTCCTACTTACCGGTACAGACATTATTCAAACTAATACAGATGAGCTCTAGTGCATCCTGACCTTCAGTGTGCTCACACAATTTATAAGGTCTACAAACTGATCGTAAAACAACTTACTATTGTAATGTCTTACAATTTATAGTGAGCTTCTGAACAACCAGAGCCATGATGCTAAGAATAGTGATCTTAAGAAAAAGACTGAATTATCTGTTCACAATTTTGATTGGCATACAGACAGAATCAGCCAAGTTTGCTACAGCAACAGAGGTAAGGGGAGTTAGCACAGAGGAAAATGATGGACTTTTAAAAGTCTTTTCTGGTGAAAAGTTCAGTCTGACATGAAATATACATCACCTGAAAAATATCACCCAAAACCAAAATAACCTAGCAATATTTTCAACAGAACCGGACTAGTTCGGAATTGAAGACTACTGTATATAGCTTGAACTTGGATGTTAAAATGGTTTGCACAATTTATTTTCATCTAACATGGCTGAGACTAAACGTTTTCAACAAGAGGAATAAAAGGTAAAAAAAAAAAAAAAAATACTTGTATGTTAAACTTATAGGATCTTTCAAGGGGAAAAACAAACAACCCTTGTTTCAAGTTGTTTACTTGGTGGGGTAACAGCGTGCTGGAACGTCTCTGACTGATGAAGCCCTCTGGAGTGAGGGTGAAACG
>JARVGQ010000001.1:47359783-47381893 GCA_031762355.1 Hypsolebias martinsi | reverse complement strand
CCATCCATCCATCCATCCATCCATCCATCCATCCATCCATCCATCCATCCATCCACCCATCCATCCACCCATCCATCTATCTATCGGGGAAAAAAGTGTCAATTTTTATATTTTGTAGAATGTCCTTACTTAGAGTGGCGTTAGATTCATTAAATTAGGTAAATAAATCAGGAAACTTAACTGCTTCTGAAAATGGCACTGGTTAACTAAGCAGGTGATTGTATTGCCTTTGTGATCAGGTTTGGTCAAAGAATGACTGCAATAAAGAATGAAAGAGTCATAAAATGAACTCTCACACGGGTTCACATGCACCATTGCTCTTTAGGAAATTAAATTAAATCTGTCAAGCATGAGCCACAATCACATTGTTGAATTATATTTGCACTATTACACCTATGATGTAACTGCAATATTTTTTAGGTTAAAATTCATTCTGTTTTATGAATACAGTCTCTTATGCATTAACTCATATTTCACAGTTTTTTTAAATAAAAAGGGGTCAGGAAATCAGTTTTTTTTTTAAATCTGGCAAGATGCATCCCTTTTGAATCCTTAAAATGAATTCTGTCATATTGTGACTGCAATTTTCAAAATCAGGACCGGTTTCAAAAGTGTGTGGATGCATAAATGTGAATGCACCCTGAGAAGGTCATCTGACCTAACATGTCCACGAGGCTGCTCAAAAAATTGACATTACACAATCAGCTCCTCTGCAAAATCCAGACCTTTTTAGCCAATTTGAAACATGTGCCATGACTTTTATAAAACAAAAGAAAATATTGTGAAGACCAATGTCTTACACTGAAGATGGCTGAGACGGTCCCGTCACTGTGATGTTCGGTGGTGCTGTCACTGAACGGGTGCAGCAGACCGTGGCTCAGCATTCGGTGACACAGTTCCTTCGCTTCCTCCTCTGCAGACCCATCACCACGACCCAGACAAAGCCTGTCTAACAGAGTGCGACCTGACAACAAAACGAGAGAGGAGCATTTATCTGTTTAAGACTTGAATCATTTTCATAAAGCTTATTTTTTAGTTGGGGTGGTAATTTAAAATAGTTGAGATGACACTGTGTGATCGTCTAATCTGAGTTTTGCATGCTTCAGATTTAGAAGTGATAATTAAACACCTACATGTGGGAACACATTTTCATGCAGATGAATAAAGCTGGTGTTAACTGTGATATTTAAACACATTGACACTTAAGTTGCCACATAGTAGAACTAATTTTACATAGGAATACAAATAATTTTTTACAAAAGTAATGATCATGATGTGACTTAAATGATAGAATGATTCAATTCCTTTTCTTGCCAAAAGATTTATAATATGATTTGGAGAACAACAGTAAATCAAAGTCTCATGATGAGATCCTGTCACTGATACAAGACTTGAGTTAATTATTGATTTATTTTTTTATTTTTTTGTTAGTTCAAGTTTTCACTTTCAAACAGATTTTATTACATCAGTGAATATTTGTTATCTTTGTGCTCGGTTTGACAGTAAATTGATTTTCTGTGCCTTCCCACTCCACCTCACAGAGCGAACCATGACCTGAATAAGCCACTCGGTTGATCATATTCTTGGATGTGGTGAACTTTTATGTGACTGTGTCCTACAAAAGCATGAATGATCATACCCTACGCAAAGGGAAATTCAAATTTCAATGTGGATTTAAAAAATTAAGTGCTTTTATTGTTTGAAACCAATCCAATTGATGAAATTCAAATTGATGACGTGTTTGTCTGTTGCAGATAAAAGGATCGTATGTGTTTTGCTTCCCGAATAGCACACTGATATATGCATGTGTGGGGCAGAGGGGAGTATTTTTATATTAAAATCTGTGGAATCAGGAGCTTAAAAAAAACCAGCTGTTACTGAACAGCCAAAGTTAAAAAAAAAGGGTAAAGTGGCATTGTTCCACTAAAATTACACCAATTACAATTCTCTTCTGGTTTAGGAAGACTGAAGAGGTGCGTTGGTAAAGAATCAGTTTGTGTTTTTTTTTTTAATTAAACATTTTATTTTGAATCACAATTCCTGTTACAAATATTTGTATCATTTGTAAGCCAATAAAATTCACATCAGTAAGCAACCTTTTCCCAATTAGATTGAGGTTTTACTGACTGAAAACTAATTATTACATTAGAATGAGGCTTGAGCAACTCATACAAGTCTGTTTATCCTTTGGGTAATTTCAACAGTAAGAACAAATGACCAAGAATTTACAATTCGCGCTTTCTTGGTATTGTATTTTCCGCCTTTATAAAAACATCGCACTGTCCTATAAGTCGCATCACTCCAAATATGTTTAATAAAGTGGAAAAATCCATAAATATGTCACCTCCCCATATACATCGCATCTATTATGTGTCACCGCTGACAACCCAGAAATGTGGGCCGGTGTTCTGCCAAAAATTGATGGGCTGCCAAATGGCAGCCGTGGGTGCGTGCACGGGAGGACCTTAAGAAGATTAACACTTAAAAACAATTATTTGTTTGCTCAAAATTATAGTAAAGGTGTGTCTCAGTCTAACTTTTGCTTAATAAATGCATTTTGACTGTGAAATCAGTTGTATTTCAAAAGTATTCGCTGCCTCTGTGCTCCAGGGAGCGCGGAGACAGGGAGGAAAAATGGAAGGATTAACACTGCATTTCTTAAAAATTTAACAAGAAAAAACACCTAAAACAATTATTTGTTTGCTTGACATTATAGCAAAGGTGTCCCACAGTTGAACTTTACTTAATAAATGCACTTTATTGGTCAAATTATTTGCGTTTTGTCAGGGTGGTACAGCGAAATAAATCTGATTTAATGGTTGCTCTAAGCAAGCTGGATGATGGTAGCAGTATATGGCAAGCCAACTGTGTCATTAATAGCCACTTTTACCTATTACATGATATAATAGTATGCCATACTACTCGAGTGCCATCTAGCAGCTGAAAATGCTAGTATTCAATACTTACAGTCAGAACGAATGAAAACTGTCATATCTCGGGTAAAAATTGGTGTATAAATATGGGGAAAATCCATAAATATGTTGCGTTGGTGTATAAGTCAGAGGGCATGCAAATTATGCAAAAAAAAGGTGACTTATAAAGCGAAAAATACGGTAATTTAATTTATTTAGTCTTACCTATTTTGCCTTGCATAGTCTAAAAAAATGCTGATGAACGTTCCACAATAAAAATTATTTTCACTCACTAGGATTTCTATTGTCTGGCAATTATAATGACTCCTAATCCATGCTAGTAAATTCACTAGCATGCTGTGATGTAAACAAAAAAAACATTGTTAATTTTTAAACTAGTTTTCCTCCCAAATAACATATTGTTTAGTATAAATAAATAATTTTCTTTTTTTCCCCACCCAAATACAGTAGAGGGCATAAGTTTAGAACCAAACTTCCTGATCATTAAAGCGGTCTTGCACAATTGTTCTCCAGGCTTCACAGTTTTTAATAGTTCAGCTGTTTCTTCTGTAGCCTCAGACCATTTTGAAAGGATGTATTTTTATATGCTACTTATCTTATTAATCATTCATGGGCGTCTTCAAAGAGATAAACCAATGCTGTCTCAAAACATAATAAAATGCTTCAAAAAAACTATTTAAAACTCCACATTTTAAAGTGGATGTTAAGAGACTCTTCCCAGAAGCTTGTCACAAAGACCATGTTCCAATTTCTTTATTTAAACTGATGAAAATCTGTCAAAGACAACACAATTTAATTTACAGTACTTAAAATAGTACTTTAATACAACAAGGAAATTCCCAAAGAGCAAATAGCTGAAAACTTGTCATCCAGAAAATGCTCAACTGAAGGATTAAGCATTGCTCAGGTTGTGGGTCAGATCTGTGAGAAAGAGCAAATGATGTTCTTCTACTAGAAATTATGATTTTTTTTTATTTTTATGGTTAAGCAATTGCTTTTGTTTGTTTTCTTTAGTTGTTTGTGTAGCTTGTTCTTTAAAGAAAATTCCTCCCAAAATGTTGATCATGATCAAGTACAACAATTGAAAATGAGTCAAAAAGCAGGAAAAGTTCAAAGAAAACTTAGAAAGACCTTCAGAAAGTTTAGACATTTAGGACCAAGATCACTATGAATGACTAAAATAAGGTTTGGTTCTTTAAAAGTAAAATAAAAAAGTGGGCGTCTTTTGACTTTTTAAGTTAATTCAATTCATTGTTCAGAATGGTTAAAAGACAGTTTGTCATTGGATCATGATGCTGTTTTTAGTCATGAGGCAATAAAAAAAAAAGAAAAAACATGGACTCACCATTGAATACATCCAGATAGGCTCCTGTTGAAGTAGAAGCCTTCCTTCCATGAGCTCTCTTGGAACCCAGTGTCCAATAAGTCCCGCTTGTGAAACTCTTGTCTAAGGTATCTTGCCCTGGGACTTTGGCCACACCAATGTGATCTTTTTCTTGCACTTCTAGGTCTGCAGAAAGTCCACCAATAGATGAAGACCTCTGCTTCCGCTTTCCAGTCCCTTCAGTTGTACTGGACTCCAAAGCATCAATGATGGCATCCGTTTTCCTTGGAACATTGGGGCTTGTAACTGGGGAACCAACTGGAGAGGTGAGTTGCCTAGTGGTGGTTTTAACGTAAGAAGGATGAACTGGAGGGTAGAGTTTGACAGTGGAAGGGGAGCTGGCAGATGGTCTTCTAGGCAGGGAAGCATCTGGATTGTCTGCTGTCAAATGGCTGATTGACATGCTACTCTTCCTTCGTGTAAGGGACCGGAAATCATGTTTCACACTGTCATGTTCATCCCTCTCTATAGAAAAGTCCATGCTAGTTGTCCTCTTGGGTGTCCTACTTGGTGTCCCTGTCAGTACAAGATCCAAATGAACAGATGGCACACATGGCTTTTTGACTTGCGTTACACAATTATGTTGACATTGTGGATGCTGATCTGGACTTTCCAGTTCATCCTGGGGCTCTTCAGCACTCTCATATGAAGTATTGGTGGCAGTTGTGTCCTGAAAGCTGTACGTGCTGTTCGTTTTTGGAAATATACTGCCACTGCTTCTTTCTGTGTCCAGAGTAGAAGATGGTGGACCACTCTCACTGGATGAATTTCTTGATATAGTCAAGTCACTCGTTTCATTCACTTGTTTTCTAATAACATTACCAGCAGATGGAGATAATATCCCCTTTTCTTGATTAAATAACTTGGATAGTTCTGTTTTAGGAACTTCACTCACCTCTGAGGTCAGCCCTTCAGATAAAGATTTGGGCACCATTTCTAGTATCTTGTCCCTGGCTATACCTTGGTCCTGAATAGCTTGCTGGATGTCAGAAAGAAGATCGGCAGTCTCTGCTGCTGAGTGGAAACTGTACAAGTCAGCATCAGATCCGGAGCTTGTTTTTCTGACAAAGTCCTCCATGGACTGGCAACTTTCTGCATTCAAATGACTTAGATCCCCTTCAAAATCTGATAGCATCTCATCAGGGGACAGGCTTGCCTCTGTGCCAGGCTTGGACTCATCCTTGTCAACATGTGCTGATCTTCCATCTTCCAACATGTCATCCTTGGACAAACCTTTCACTTTGGATAAACTTTTCCTTATTTTTATGCCAGAAAACACAGAGCCTTTCGAGTCTGCCTTTAATTTCTTCTTACTATACTCTCCTTTTTTGCTCATCTTGTTATTGGCCTTTTTAGATTGTTTATCCACTTCTCTTTCTTCAGCCTCATCCTGACAGCAGACATCCCCTACTACTCCAACACTTCCTCCTCCTTTTTTCTGCTTTGTTTCTTGGTTCCCCATGCTCCTAAGTAGGCGAACACCTTTGGCTATAAGGCCATGCTGGTGGGATCGAACTTGAAATGTCTGGGTGTCCTCCTGAGCTGCTGCTGGTTCTTGGTTGGACAAAGCTCTCTTGGAGCTAGCTTGTCCCTGCCGTCTGCTCTGCACAGTTGAAAGCAGCCGTGAGGATGATGCTGGCTCCCCCAGCACTGCTGATGCTGATGATGAAAGGAGGAGACTGGCACTGACAGTTACGGGCTCTCCCCTCCTCCCTTGCACAGCCTCACTCATTCTCTGATCCTCTCTCTCGTTTGGCCCCTCCTTCCTGTTCCCATCTGTTTGCGCAGACTCGGCCGTCTTGCATAACGGGATGCTGATGGAGCGAGCAAGCCGCTGGCGCTCTGGAGTTTGCTGTCCGGCTCCATTTTCAATCCTGCTGGGATGAAACTGCTTAGGGCTCTGCTGATGATTCTCTAGGATGCACTGTTGTTGATTAAAAAGTGAGTTCTGTTTATGCAGGATGTGAGTGACACTGCTCTTCCTCCTGCCTTTGAAGGCGCTTGTGAAGAAACTCTCTTTGAGAACAGGAACTTGAGTCTCCACTGTCTGAATACTGTGCATTATGAACTGTTTGAATTCATCCAGAAGGGAGCTGACCTGTGCAATCTGTGGCAAAAGATGTCAAATCACATTAATTTGCTTTCCTAAGTGTAAGAAATCATGTTATTCTCTTCCATTGTTCAGACTTAAGTAGTACAGTACTTCATATTCTAAGTATAATAATGTTGAGTCAAGCTCTGGATGGAGTCTTGTTTGCTGAAACATTCTATCTTTTATGCAAAAAAGACTTCTTCAGACATCATCTTCCAAACTGAAGTCTTTTGGATAAAAGATGAAACATTTCAACAAAGAAGAATCCATCCAGAGGATCTGACTCATTCTTATATAGGGTTCCTGACAATGCATGCATTTTTAGTTTGGGACTCAGTGTTTTTGGTATGGTTTCCTTTTTTTAACGAGTTAAAATGCAAGTTTTAGTAAAAATATTAAAATTATTCAGCTTAGTTTCTAGGTGTCCATTCAGTTTAGGAGGAAAACAAAACAAAAGAAGATGCAACACTGAAAATAACTCCAATTTTTCAGAGGTGTGGGGCGATAAGTTAATTGCCTGGAGCATATGGGCTATAGAAACCTAAGCCCATATTAACCATTTGCAGCATCAGTGACTGTTCAAACTATGTAAGCTCTTCCATAAACAATTAAATAAATGATTAAAAACCATATTGTTTTCTGTCACAATATTAAGTAAAACTTTGGTGGTTCAAAACTAGAAACGAATGCTGACACACTTTGCACCAATATATAGAAACATGAACTAAATCAACTTTTAGCACCTATAACTTGACTTAAAGTTAAATTGTTGAGGCATCAATGAGCTTCAAAGACAAAAAAAACGTAAATGATGGCACTTTAAAGTACTAAGGTATATTTAAATTAGGTTGCCAACATTAAATGCTTTACTTTCTTTATTTCAATTTGCTATTTACTGTCAGAAAGATGTGTTGTTGTAAAATGTTTTGTTTGTAACAGCTTAAGATAAAAGTTTGATCCTGAATCATAGCATGCCTGATGACAGATTTACTTTGTGGAGGTTTAAAAAAAAAAAAAAAAAAAAAAAAGGAAGCCACTCAGATAATTAACAGTTTTTGTTTGCCTCCTATAAAGATAAATACTACACTTTTGCTTGCACACATACACAAATAACCAATGATTTAAAATATAACTCGTGGCTAGAACAACATTACTTTCACTCAAGCAAGTTAAAACCATTAATTTTATTACGACTCAATATTTATCTTCTCTATATTTAAATAAAAAAGTGATAAATCCCCAAATACGTTTCTGGTTTAGAGTTTTTAAACATTTTAAGTTGAGATGTACTTGCCTGACGGATGGGCTCTTGCTGGTTTAGTGCTGTCTGAGGAAAACAACACAATTGGGTGTTTGTCTGTGAGCCACTCCTTAACCATGGGTCACATGAAGTTGATATTTTCCTCGTCACATGCTCAGTCTCCATGGTCATATTCTGTTGAAAATAATCTAGGATTTCCCTCAATGACTTCTTCAGGCCTCATCAAGGGAAGGTGTAGATGTGTGTAAAAGGAAAAGACCACGCTTATGTTTATTCAGATACTCAGTACATCAGTTGGCTGCTGACCGATAACACAGGGCTCATACGTGTAAAGTGTTTAAATCACTCCTTTCTGTTACAGAAGAAAACCAGTCGAACTGGAGCTACTTTTAAGTTCTTCCTTGCAATCAGGAAATGAGTTCCAGCTGCAGCTTCTGATCTTGAGCCACAGCAAAAACAATGCAAAATTATTAAAAATAATAAATAAAAATGAACAACAGCAGTTTTTCGGTGGTGAATATAATCAGTGCTATCATACAAAAATGATTGTGGTTCCTTGAACAATTATAATGTATTTATTTGGATAATAAACCAATAAAACTTTTAACATCTCTCACACACACACACACACGCACACACACACACACACACACACACATATATATATATATATATATCTGTTTGTGTGTGTGTGTGTGTGTGTGTGTTTATGCACTGTATATGTATTTGTGCAAAGTCCCTTTACTTTGAAAACCTCATTCAGTTTCATAGATGTGACAAGACGTTATTACTATTAAAATAACAGAAAGTGCATTCAAATGTTAGTTTGTGTCTCAAGAAGCAGTTTTATGCATTAAATGACTTAAAGCAAAATAATAAAAAAAGTTTTTAATTGTAAAAATGTGCTCCACATTTTCATCTCACTGTCTCCAGTTTTCCCCCTTTTTCCAGAATTTTACTATTTATGTGAAAAAAAATCATCCAAATTTGAAAACAATAAAAATTGCATTGATTTTTGAATGTTGTGCAAACAAATCCATAATGCAATATAATGCAATATTCTTCAACATATTTTAAATCTTCAAACATAGAGCTAATGCCGTAAAATCATAAAAAAAAGATACAGGTGGTCTTACAGTCCTAGACATTCACTTTTGCAGTCCAAACTTTATTTAAATTTCAATTTGCTAATGAAAAAGAAGCATGTCAAAATACTTTACAACAAAAATTAAAAACAACATACTCAAAAGCGTTAACTTTTAAAGTTAATGTAAAAAAATATGGCATTGTTTGGTGTCGATAAAAATAAAACAACTTCTTAACTCAACAACGTATAGGCTTAAACTTTTTATATAATTTTTTTGACTTGTAAAATAGTTTTCACCAACTCTTTTTGTTTTGAGTGCTCAGAGCTTCAGCTGTGAATGAGAAAGCAACAATCATAATTACTTACTTTATTTTTATCTGTGTGAAGAGATAAAAACAACAGAAACAGCAAAAGGTTTAAACAATCTTGTGACACACACAAAAAAACTTTTTTTTAAATTTATTTATTGACTTTAAAATAAGCAAACGATAGGCATACTTGAAAATAAATAAATTTAGGTAGATAAACAGTTTGATTATGTATTATGATACCGGAGTGCACTGTGTTTAAAGTATGAAATATTGTGCAATCAGAAAATACTTCAGACTCCTGTCACTTCTCATGTTGCAGCCTAACGATGCTTTTTAAAAATTTGTTTCCCAAAACCTACACGCAGCGCTCCCATAATAACAAAGTGAAAACAGAGTTTTATGTAATGTAAAGTTATTGAATTGATTGACTTTTTTTAAAAATACAATTTTCTTTCATTTGTTCTTCTCAGCTGACATGCTTTTCTTTTATGATTGTGTGCTGTTGTCATCATTCTTTGCTAAAATTCAGGTCTCACTTGTAAACAAGTCCCCGAGGCTCAATGGGACTAACGTGTATACATAAAGGTTGAATGAAATGAGAGAAAATAAAATATCATCTAAGTGTTTAACCCCTTTTAAGTAATACCAAATTACCTGTAAATCACTGTTAGCAACACATACTGATTCTGGGGTGGAACAAAGTTGCAGATCTGGTCACTTTTCTTTGGAAATCCTCTCAAGCTCAGTCAGACTGGATGAGGACTGTCAGTGCACAATTTCCAGGTGTCTTCAGAGATGTTCATTGGGGTTCCCATGGCTGAGCCACTTTTTATTTACAGAGTTGACCTGAAGCCATCCTTTGTTGTCTTTACCAAGTTATTTGGGTCAGTGTCATAGAATATAAGCCTTATGGCCTGGTTTGAGGTCCTGAGCACTGTAGAATAGCTTTGTCTTTTTGTTACTGGAAACTGACCCCGCAGTATGATGCTGCTACCACCATGCTTCACTTTGGGGATGGTGTTGGCCATACTATTTAAATCCAAAGCCAGACAGTTCAAATTTCAATTGATCAAACTAGTGAATCGTTTTCCTTCGCAGTCTAGGCATCAAGTGTTCGGCACCAGGAAAAGGCTTCTGTCTAACCTTTCTGTCATAGAGAGGTCTACAGTCATGGTTGCCCTTCTGGAATTTGACCAATAGGGTTTTGGTCACCAGGCACATTAAAGCCTTTCTTCCTTACTCAGTGTGACTGGGCAGCCAGCTCTTATATAAGTCGTGCCAAATGTCTATTTAAAAAATATGGAGCTGACTGTGTTAAATATTTCTGTAGCTTTTCCCAGATCTGTGCTTTGCAACAGTCCAAACTGTCTCCAAGCTCCGCGGGTGATTCCTTTGACCATGTTGCCAGGGTTCTGCTCCTGCCGTGTAACTTCAGGTCATCCACAGAGAGGTGTGTGCCTTTCCAGATTATGGCCAGTAAATTAAATTTATTATTGGTGGACCCTGATTAAGGTGTGAAAATATGCAACCAGTGGTAAAAACAATGGGAGGCTTTTGAACTACATGTACAGAATTATAAAACGCCCAGAATATACCTAGCAAACATAATACTTTTCTTTTAAAGTTACAAAACACTGTTTAATCTGTTTTCACTTAGTCATTATAAGGAATCAAATATACGTGTACATAAAAAAATAGAAATAACTATTCAATGACATGGCATCAAGCTGTAACATATCAAAGTTGTAAAAAAAAAAAAGAATTTGAAGATTTTCTGAATCCCTGCAGCAAACAGAATCCTCCACCCCACATTCCATAAAGTTTAAAGTCATATCATTATTTTGAACACCTCAAATACCACTGTCAAATATTTGTTTTAATATGCTTTAGGATAAATTACAATTTTTCTTTGACTTCAGGATGTTTTGCACAGTACTGACACAGATGAGTGTAATAATACTGCAAAACACGAAAAAACATTATGTTAATTTGAAATATTATTTGAATAAATAAATAAAATGATTGGCTGTTAGTGGTGGGTGTGTGATTGCTATTTTTTTATAATAAAAACAAGACGACACTGTATTTCAAAATATGTCTCAACTGTATATACACATTATATGTCGAATAAAAAAAAAAAAGAAACAAATAATTATATCAGAAATAAACCAAAAATAGCAAAATCACAAATATAATACCTTCATTTATGGCTGTTGGTTTACATGACAAACACATATGATACCTTTTTGAAATAAATAATGTGGTAGAAAAAGATATTTGAATGACTGAAATAATGTTTTTGTATTTTATTCAGCATTTTGGCTCTGAATTATAAATGGAAAATTTTCACTTCAGGCAACACTTCTTTGTTCAAGCCACTAGATGCTGCAATTTCTCTTCTGAATCAAAGATGGTTTCCATTCAAAAAAAATATAAAAAGAAAAGAAAATTCTTGATTCATTTTGTAGAAATTTAAAAGTTGGGATAAAATCAAAACACAAGTTTTTAAAAAAATCAACAATTTTTGTGTGTGCAAGCGATCTTGATGCAATAATTGAAACATATCCAAATGTACATGTTATCATTGTATAATCATAGTTTTTGACAAGAAACTGCAAGCACAGAAAACACAATCAAAGTACTCATTTTGTCCACTATAAAAACCACAACAATCACATTAAACACAACAGCAGTTCACTGACTGTGGTGCCACACAGACTATTCACAACTCACTGCATCAAAAGGAGATTTTTTTTTTTTTTTCAAAATTGGCTCAAAAGCTCTGAAGTACCTATAAAATAAACGATGAATGTCACAAAAATAACAGGTCTCTGTGGACTGAAAGTTAGAACTCAGTTTTTATAGTCCATAATGCACAGGAGAGTTGGATCCATGTAGAAAGGTAACCCACAAAAGTTCTGATTAAAAAAAAAAAAAAACATATTATACTTCCTCACTTTTTTCTTTTATCTTGGCTCTAAGAAACAAATTACAAAAAACAGTTTTGTTTTGGAAAAAAAAAAAACTTAAACAAAACAAATACATAATACAAATCTAGCTACCCATCAAGAAAAACTAATAACCATGAATCCCCAACCTGTGACATAGACACGCTTAAAATTTGTGTCAATTGCACTTCAGTATATCGCCTGCAATGCATTTTAAAAGCCCTTTACAGTTACTGTCCACTCATTTTCTCTTACTCACACTAATGTGAAGTGGTAGAGTTCTCCAAGGAAAAAGAAAAAGCTTTTCACCTCTGCACTTCACCCTTGACAAGCCTCCACACACATGTACATTTCCTTTTGCCACAGTAAATGGATGCACTGACATTACACACGCTGCAAGACTAGCACATAGTGTTGCTGTATTTCAACATAACAGCAGAGAAGGACATTAAGGATCTCTAAGCAAAGAAACTCCACAGAAAAAAACTATATGGAGACTCCTTTGTCTCAATTGTTGTGTGTGTGTTTTTTTTTATTCCTTAAGACATCTGAACTTTCAGTCATTCATGTAGACTCCCTGGGGATTCCCCTGTGGAATACCACAGACTGCCTCTGCTGGAACTGCAGTTTTCTTCTTTTCTTCTGATCCCAGCGGCATAACAGTATCATCTTAAATGTTGTACGGAATGTTTTGTTGCACAGTGCATAGCACATAGGGTTCACTGTGCTGTTGACATAGCATAGCCAGTATCCCACTGCCCACAGGGTCTCTGGGATGCAAGAAGTTTTGCAGAAGGCATTGATCAGCACCATGATGTTGTAAGGTGTCCATGTTATGAGGAAAGCTAAGAGGATGGCACTGAGAGTTTGAGCTGCTTTCTTCTCCTTCACCAGAGACATTCGTTTTCTCTTGGTGATCTGAGTTCGGGTTCGAGCTGCAAACCGCTTTGCCATAGCTGCTTCTTTAAAAGACAATGGGATGGATGAGGACTTAGAGGCTGCGCTAGCGGTAGTGTTGTCATTGGCAGTGGCTGTTGGGGTACCATCAAGAAGCCCTTGGTTAGCCTTAGACTGAATGCTAGACATTGATTGTGTCTTGCGTGAGCAGTAGCGTTGCTTGTAGCTGTTTTCTGCACTGTTTGTGCACTCAGGTGTAATGGGAGTAGTGGTAGTGGTGCTGACTGTTGACAAGCTGTTCCGGTTGTACTCAGCTGCCCTCAGTGGATCTTCTTCTGATGCTGCATCCAGATCCTCACATGAGGTAAGTTGAGAGTTGACAGCAGCTCTAATGCCAGGTAGGCTAAGAACAATGGAAAAGATGGCATGACTCTGGGAAATCATATCTTTTCCACCACAGTCCTCATCCTCTGAGGACCCAGAGTGATCCAAAGAGAGTGCAGCATCGTTGTTGTTCCAGCTGTCACTGCTGCTCTGGTCTGGATCACCGTCTCCCTGACGGATACTACCAGGTCTCCAGGAACGAACCCCCGGCCAGCAATGGAATCGTCCAACAAGCTCCTGACATGTACTCCTTCTTTTTGATGATCTGGTCAGCTCAAAGCTACTGCAATTTCTGGAACTTCCTGTGCGATGCACAAAACGAGTTCTTTCACTCCCCATATTTCTAACCGTTTTTCCTGTCCCACCATGACTTCCAGACCCCTGCAACTCAGCTAATTCTTTTGTACGATTTTGAGTCTCCTTGTAAATGCGCCAGTAGAGAATACTCATTATTGTCACAGGCAGGTAGAACGCTGCCATAGCTGTGCAGAAGGTTGTAATTGGCTCTGAGAGGAACTGGATATAGCATTCACTTGAGGGCACTGTCCTTTTACCTACAAAATACTGCCACAACAGGATGGCAGGGGCCCACAGAACTAGAGAAACAAGCCAGGCTAATCCAATCATGATTCCAGCTCGCTTTGTGGTTCGTTTGGCTCTGTAGGTCAAAGGCCTTGTTATTGAAAAGTAGCGATCAAAGCTGATGACTAGAAGGTTCATAACTGATGCATTGCTTGCAACATAGTCAATAGCCAACCAGACGTCACAGGCCCAGGTTCCCATGGCCCAGTAGCCCATAATGAGATATGGTGTGTAAAGGTTCATAGAAATGATCCCTATGATGAGGTCAGCCACAGCCAAGCTCAAAAGGAAGTAGTTATTGACTGTCTTTAACTGGCGATTAACCTTGAAGGACACCACCACCAGCATATTGCCAATAATGGTGACCAGAGACAGTGTACCTGTCAGCAAGACAATGAGGACAACTTGCCACACAGGGTGGCCACCCAGGGGATCAAGGACTCTTGTTCCATTGCCAATTTGTGACGTGTTGCTGAACGATGAGTTATCAGCAGCAGCATCTGGATAAAAACCTGACCATGAGGTTTCTTCAAAATCTCCTCTATGAAGAGCATTGGATTGTGGATAGGCTCCGGTCACTGGCGGTGAGGGGTAGGTAGTCAAAAGGAGACCAGGGTCTGTGCTGTTGGAGCTCATTGTTGTGTTCTGGCATATTCTGAATAGAATGACAGAAAAGTAAAGAGGGAACAAAGGGAGCATAAGGAAGAAGCAAGGATTTGAAAAGGGGTGATAGAAGGACAAAGAGGAATAAAATAAAAAGAATAAATGAGTACACTTGCAAACCCTTCAGATCTCCAGTAGGTGAAGCTATTATTCTTTT
Organism: Hypsolebias martinsi; assembly: GCA_031762355.1. NCBI lineage: Eukaryota > Metazoa > Chordata > Actinopteri > Cyprinodontiformes > Rivulidae > Hypsolebias > Hypsolebias martinsi. Next base: position 47,367,194 of record JARVGQ010000001.1, on the reverse strand, counting down.
CTAACAATATAGCTAAGCTTGTCTGACAAATGTATTTTGTAACTATTATTTCTTTATTTATTATAATTTATAACAAGATTTAGAACAATATGATTGCATACTGAATTTATATCTAGCCATATATTATATTATCATAACTGGACATCTAACTCAACAAGTTATATGGGCTACAGGGAAAGAGAGAGAGAGAGATTGCAATCAACACTTGTTTCTCATGACATCCAACAAACTGCAGAGACACCTTACTGTCATACTGATACTGGGAACATGATTTTCTATTGATGCCATTTCTACAAAAACATTTTCTGAAACTGCCTACTGGGTGTACAAATGGCCGGGGCTTTTCACTGTAAAATCAAACGTAATCACACTAGGGAAGTTTGTACAAAACCAAATGCTGCTCTTTGATGCATTTCCCGACCTTAAACAGTAGTGCGTTTTTGTTAAAATGCCACTCAGGCTTTTCCCCAAGAAGAACCAACCTCTGAGGATCTTAATTTATTATTATTATTATTATTATTATTATTATTATTATTATTATTATTATTATTATTATTATTATTATTATTATTATTTTGGGTGGGAGGATGGGGGTATTAGTCTACCAAAATGTTTTGGTATTAGGCAATTTTCATAACAATATTCAGCAATTTACAAATTCTTTGTGCCGATCATTTTAAAACAATTAGCAAAAAGGATGTTATGCACAAAACTAATAAACAACCTTCTGAAAACCATGCTTAGTAAAAGAATAATAAGCAGCAGTAAAACAGCTCATTTGAAAACATGATAGTTGCACAGAGGAAACTGACTTGTCTAAGCTAATTTGGGTGAAACAACAAAGCAACAACCTGCCACAAGTAAAAACACTCCACCCCTTTCCCCCCAATCTATCCAAACCGTTATCCACCTTATACACAAAGACCATAGCAGTCTCACACTGTTCAAAATGACAATAGCTCTCCGACAATATTTCATCTTCAGGGAAAGGCATTTGAAGCAAAGTGGTGCACCTGTGTCTAGAATGCTGGACCTCCCACAGAGTTGTTAAATAACCCCAGTAGCCAGCAGTGTCTGTGACACCGAGCACACACTGCTACAAATATTATTAAAAGGGCCCCCTGCTGTCCAGGCTGCAAACACACACTACTAGTTTCATGCACATATACGGACAACATTTTCTCCCATTTCACACATGTATCAGCCATGTTATTGTGTGTGAGGCTGCTCAGTTAAAGGAAAACACTGAGTGAAGCAATATCTCCATAGGAATAAAAAAAATGAGTCCATGCACACAGAGCAGCATCATAGTAAGCAAAATCAGCAAAAAATACAATAAAATAAATAAACACAGGCTGTTAAAAAATACAACATTTATGATGACAAGCTTAAAATCCTCTTAAGAGAACAAAGTCAGCGTTAAACTTTTTTACAGAGCAAATTTGACACAACGTATGATACAGCAACGTGTTACTAATGAAAGCCGAACAACTCTTAATTGGTTTACAAGGGCCAAATGTGTGTGTGTGAAGATAAGAGTTACAAAAATACAGAAATTTCTCTTGAGTTTTAATTCTTGACAGGTTGAGCAAAACTGAGTTGAAAAGTGATTTTCACCAAAAAAAAGTAGTGATTTTTTATTTAAATGAAGAAACTCTGATTTGCAAATTAAATGTGAGTCAGGTGCTGTTCTTTTGGGGTGGGTGGGGGGGTGGGGGGTGGGGGGTGGGGTCCAGACATGGAAGGTTTACAAAGCAAGGGTGGAAAAACTGGCGCCTGCAGTAAAAAGCAAAATGTCAGACTTTCTGTGTTTCTCTCTGTTTTGTTTCAGTTAAAAAATGAAGCCGAGTCCATTAGATGAAAAATCTTACAGAAAACATGACATTGCTATAATAAAGCAATAGGGAAACAATGATTACACTGACTGAAAATGAGAAAAATAAGTTTGTTTTGCTGCATAGATGTGATTAATGCTATTTTACAACAGACAACAAAAATATGAACTGATAGATTATATCTTGTGGAGGCAGCTTCTGACTCACCTGTCAGACAAGGTCATCTGCTATCCTTGATGGAAATAAAAAAAAACAACATTGCTCATAACCCTTTTGTTTACCTCTCAATTTAAGCAATATTTTCTTTGAAAAGCCGTATGTAACTTGAGATGACATACATTGTGTGGGCTAGATTTCAGTAAGCAGCTGCTATTGCCATAATGACATTATGGCGTCAGCCTCAAGCCCTATTATATACCTCAAGTTTAACTCCCAGGCACGTAGTTGTAATGGTCTCAGGTACACAGAGAGATCAATACTCATTTATTGGGTTACCACACAGCTTATTCTTTTATTTTTAGGTTTTTGTACCAGAATGGTTGGACAGCACAACCCAAGCTGGGTCCAATGATCTGTCTAAATTGGTGACTATAGGCCAGGTGGTGGGAGTTGGGTAGAGTGCTGTTCCATTAGGTTTCTAATTTTAGCAATCTAATTTAGCAGAGCAGTGGAAGAGACATATAAAGTCCAACATGGACTTGTTGGTCTCCAATTGCTCCTTTATGTAATGTGCACTCATAGTTTCAGACACATGCAGCAAGACATCAGGAGACAGAGTGGGCTTTTGCGTTCACCATTATCAGGCATCAGGCACTGGTTTACTATAGCATAAAAAAAGTAACCATGACGTATGTACTGTTAAGAAAAGTAGATCTACATTTAACCACAAAGTTAAAACAAAAAAGACAAAAACAAAACCACTGACCACATATAAAGGAAAAAAGGGTAAATAATTGGAGACGTAGGTTAGATATAGAAACAGTCCGACTTGACTGGACTGCTTTGTAAAAAGTGGAGATTTCTGCTTTGTTGCAGAAGATAAGACTCTGAGTGGAAATCACTGGCCATAATTATGTGATGCCGATTGTAAATAGGGGTGCACCGATAAATCGGCCGGCCGATTTATCGGCCCCGATTTCCTTAATTTGGGGAAATCGGAAATTGGCCAGTGCTTGCATGAGAAACCGATTTTACAGATTTTTTTTAGTTTTAACAACAATTGTCTAAACTTCATTTATTTTTCAGAGCACTACCTTGTGACCAGTTTGTGACAAGTTTGTATTGTTTCTAGAATATTGTTCAAGGGTCTGTTTTTCAACAAAATAAGATTGAAATTTGAAGGCGCATTGTGACCTTACAACATCTAACAGTGTTGCTTATAAAACAAAATCGGTATCGGCCAAAATCGGAATCGGCAAGTCAGACTTTGTAGATATCGGTCATCGGTCATCGGCCAAAAAACTGCAATCGGTGCACCCCTAGTTGTAAAGTTACACAGTCAAAAATTAACTGCAATATTTTTATTTATTTAGCCTTTCATAAGAAAAAAGTTTTATTTTCAAAGTCATATTTTCACTGTTATTCATGCATTTCTAAATATCATAGTTCCAAACTAAATATTTAATTTACAAGCTAAATATTTAGTTTTAGTTTAATATTTTAGTTTAAAAACTAAATGTTTAATTTAAAAGTTAAATAAACAGAAACAAACAAACTTTTTTTTTCAAACTAAATATTTAACTTAAAAGATAAATATCTGGTTAGCAAGCTAAATATTTAGCTCCACACTAAATATTTAGTTCACAAACTAAACGTTTATATCCAAGCTAAATGTTTAATATACAAACTAAATATTTAACTTGCAAATTAAATATTTAGCTGGCAAGTTACATATTTAGGTCCAAGCAAAATATTTAGTTAGCAAATTAAATATTTATGTTGGACATTAAATGTTCAGCTTGGAAAATAAATATTTAGGTCCAAGATAAATATTTCATTAGCAAAGTAAATATTTAGTTTAGGAATTAAATGTTTAGCTTAGAAATTACATTTTAGTTTTGAAAACAAACAATTAGCATGGATATTAAATATTTAATTTACACCTAAATATTTAGTTCACTATCTAAATATTTAACTTGCAAGTTGAATATGTATTTTGTAAACTAAGCATTTAGTGTGGAGCTAAATATTTAGTTTGTAAACTAAATATTAAGCTTGTAAATTAAATATTTAGTTTGGAATTATGACATTTATAAATATATGAATAGCATAGTGAAAATCTGACTTTGAATTTTAAAAAAACTTTTTTTTCTTATGAGAGGCTAAATAAACAAAAATATTGCTGCTAATTTTTGACAGTATAACTTTACAAACAGCAACCCATACTTAATAGCTATAATGACTAAGAATAACTCTTTTAAGACTTATAAATAATACAAAAATAAATCACCTTAATCTTTTTAGTAAGATCTCTGTTTGTATCTCAGAATTTAATAATGCGATGTTCCACAATACGAGACAGTAATGACACCATCCCCAAATAAAGACAAAACATGGCAAACAGGGTGAAGTGCTTAAGAAGAAAAATGTGATCTTGCAAGTAGTCACACGATTTTTGAGGTATTGATTTTGGCTACTCTGCATGGAAAATAATCTGCTGAAATCCCCAAATTGTAGTACTCAGAACAAAGCATTTGATCTCAGATTTCCATACAGTAATCAATGGATGATATAATGTGAGGCTAAAATCAGATAAATGAGAAAGTGACTAGTATGAACCTAAAGCTACCTTCTCCACAATAAAGTGTCTGAACAATCCCCTTGTATGTATTTGATTTTGACAATTCATATTATGTTGAAGCACAACAGCTTGGGACATAAAGTATGTATTAACCAAACATAGACATAAAAAAATGAAAAACAAATATAAAGAAAATCATCCAGTCAAACTTATAGGCACATTATGATTCACTGACAGTATTTATGGAGTTAAAAAAAAAAAAAAGTGAAGTGAAGACTAACTATGGGATGGATTTAGTTGGCAGGCCATAGACTGAAGAAGTGTTCTGGTTGGGGAATGAAACCTTTCTCACTTAAACAATGTTCAGTCAGGTCATCTGGATGGTTTCTTTTTTTCTGCGGAGACATTTTGTCCTTCATCCGAAGGATTTCTTCAATCTGAGGAGCCACCAACAAACTGAGTCCCACCACAAACAACACACTCCCATAGTGGAAAAAACAAACAAACAAAGAAACAAACAAACAAAAAACCAACAGTTTGCTGGTGATCAGATGGCTTCTGGGGTCCACCTTCTCCCCCATCAACTCCTTTGAGGCAGCCTTGCCAGAGTGGTTGAAAACACCAAAATTCATGCTCAATAATCCAGATATAAAATTCAACAATGTTTAGTCAGGTCATCTGGACGTTTTTTTTTTTTTTTTTTGCTGAGACGTTTCATCCTTTATCTGAAGGACTTCTTCAATCTGACGAGCCACCAACACACCTTTTTTTATTGTTATCTACAAAGTACCTGGATGATTGAGTTTACAATCTGTTTTCAGAACCACTTTGGCCTTGGTGTCCTCAGGCCGTTTCTGTGAGTAACACGTTGGCCATCTGGCCTAAAACATTTGATTGTTGTACATGATCTTGAAACACAGCAGTGAAAGCTATGGGACAGATCTGGCTGGCAGGCTGTAGACTGGTGAAGTCCTCTGGATAAACATTTCTCACTTAAAGAAATTGGTCCAAATGATACAATTTAACATTTGTTGTTATTTTTTGAGTGTTTTGTTGTGCTAGAAGGTGCAGCATTTTGAAATGAAATGTTGCTGAAACACTTAAAAGCTGGAGAGTTATTGAATAACTATTTTAGTTTTACATCTAGATGGAAAAAATATTCAGAAATGTAAATACAGCATATGTGCACAAATAAAAAAAAAGTTATTTTAAATTAAACAGCTGTGGCTGCAGGTTAAAACCCAAGCTGTGTCAGGGAGTCTGTTCAAGGTGAACTAATTGCCCAACATTTTGTGTCAATTTGCTTACTATAGTCACCCCTGCAAAAATGAGAAACCCACAAAAAATTACATGATAATATGTCAAGTTACATCTGAATCTATATTCAATGTTAGATAAGTTATGAGTCTCAGTGCAGTGGGTAGACTGGAATAAATGAACATTATTCTATTCTGTAATTGATGCAGATGCAGTAAATGAATATTTAACATCTTTACTGGTGGATTGTTGACCTAAAGCTCAATGACTGTCAACACAAAAAGTAAAAAATAAAATAAAAACATCAGACAAAATACTAACTCACATTTAATGTTTAACGTTTCATCTTAAAACATCTTTATTTTCTGTAACTGAATTTCCTTTCGTGCTACTCAAAGAATAGGTCTCTTTTCCCCAATCTTTGTTCACTTAGGTAAATCACTGGAAAATATAAAGGATAATCACTGTAAGGAAAAATAATAGCTGCAATGCTCCTTTAATTGATATATGATTTATCTGTGCTGCTGATTATCCATATTGATGACCTCTTGCCTGTATGCTGCTGTATTCATACCAGTCTGCTCTCTACAGACTCATTTTAGGGCTGATGTTTAATATACCATATTATGTCACATTATTAGTGTTTAGCAAATATCTTAGATCTTTTTGCGTATCGTTTAGCATTAGTTTAGCATGTATCTTAGTGTATATAGATCCTTATATACTGTTTCTTTTTATACTTTATATTTTTGCTATATTTCTGGGTGTAACTGGGACCTTGAGAATACAATTTTGTTCCACCTCATGTACCATGTGTGATGCGAATGACAATAAAGAGCCTTGAACACCACATCTTAGTTTAATTCAGGTAAAAAGCAAACCCAAACAAAGCTACTTCTTTTGTTCTATCAAATGCTGTTGTTGCTGACGTTAGATGTAGCTGGGACCCTGTGTACACAATTTCGTTCCACCACATGTACCACATATGATGAGAATGACAATAAAGAGACCTTGACCTTGAAATTTAGACACATTAAAAACAACAAATGTACTGTATGTTCAACATTTGTCAGGAAAACCAAACTTGAGAAAGCTATTTATTTATTTGTTTAGCTAGCTTATGATGAGCTAAATCTAGCTAAAGCTGGGGATGGTGGTTCTGCTGCCAGAAGATGGTAGAAAGGGGTTTGCACAACCGCCTGAGGCCATCTGTCAGGTGCTTACTGCTGACAAGAACAAGCATTTAGTGCTTTTTTGGGGGGCAGAAGATTTACTGGCTGAAGTAAACAGGCAATCCTTTAAGTCAGCTCTTAAAGTTCACAGATTTTTAATTTGGAATGTGCTAGTTGAGCAAATTGTTGTGTGTGAAGTCCCTAAACTGTGTGTGATTAACAGGGAAATCCATGCTTCATGAAAACTTAAGAGTTTGAGGAGAAGCTGTGAATAAGGAGGAATAATTTATTTTATTTATAAGTTGATTAATTTTTAAAAACAAAACAATTATATACACAATAAAAGACACAATCACAAATAAAAGACCGAAAAAAACAAGAAAAAAAAAATTATATCTTACCCGTTT
>JARVGQ010000001.1:47249509-47269469 GCA_031762355.1 Hypsolebias martinsi | reverse complement strand
TTAAAATCACTTTTAAATCAAAATTTCATTGATTTATCATATTGCTTGTAAAAAAGAAAATAGTTGAATGATACAACTTATATACGTTGTGCCACTTTATGCATAGTTCCAACATCATGTCACACACACTTTAAGGTCCATGGTATCCCTGTTCTTATTTGGCCAGCAAACTCACCTGAACTTAACCCCATAGAAAATGGGAAGAGGAAGATGTGATACACCAGACCTGACAATTCAGAAGAGCTGAAGGCCACTATCACAGCAACCAGGGCTCTCATAACCCCTGAGCAGTGCCACAGACTTATCGACTCCATGCCACGCCGTATTGCTGCAGTAATCCAGGCAAAAGGAGCCCCAACTCAAAGTATTGAGTGCTGTACATGCTCATACTTTTCATGGTCTTACTTTTCAGTTGGCCATCATTTCTAAAAATCCTTCTTTTTTTTTTTCTTCTTTTTTTAATCGGACTTTAGTAATATTCCAGAATTGCGCTGTTCAAGGTGGCTGCATGTTGGATTGGTTCTCACATTCCTTCTGAGATTTTGCTTTTGAAAACTTTAATTACTCTTTTTTTCTGAATGCAAATCACTTTATTTTCGAATGATTACTTCCTCTGGTATCAGATGCTATGCTGCTGGAAGAATTTTTACTGAAACCGTTTTTACTTTTGGACATTTGTTATGATGCGTAACCATAACAGCAGGGTGGTTTTCTACAAGTGGGAGCAGCTGATTAACATCTCAAAAGCTCAACTACAGCCCCAAATCCCAAATGAGTTGAAAAGGAGGTGCCGTGGATGCATTCCCATCTGACTGCAGATATCTTGGAGGTAGCGGGAAACGCAGCTTGTGACAGTGGGAGGGCCAAGATCATCCCCCGGCACCTGCAGTTAATTCTGTAGCAACAAGGGGCTTGGCAGGCTGCTGGGAGAAATGGCCATCGCTCAAAGAGGAGTTCTGCCCAGCATTCAGGCAGTCCTACTGCCCAAGAGGACCTAGAAGTCTGCTGGGTCTGGGTGGACAGATCGACATCTGTCGTCAGTTTCTTCGGATCCACTGTGGGCCGGACTGCTACAAGAAATCTTTCCTGCCCAAAGACATCAGCATCTAGAACAACTCTAATGGAACCAAGATGAGCTACAATGACAATTAAGTTCCCTTTGGGATTAATAAAGTATATTTGAATTGAATTGAATATTCTAATTTTCTGAGATACTGAATTTAATAATGATAAAGATGTTCTTCATCTGCTTTGTTCTATATACAATAGATTTTTTTTGGGGGGTGGGGGGGCAGTGTTTTGTTTGTTAATGTTGAAACAGCCTCTCTGCAACTTACAGCCAAATTCTCTACAAGTGCCTCTTCAAAATCGTGGTGTTCAGTGGAAATCCAGAACGTATTGTAGCCTTGGAGGAACAGGTTGACTGCTCGGTGTCTGGAGAGGAGGAGAAACAGGTGAAGAAATTAAGCAGCACAAAATAGGTGGGCAACAAGGTAAAAAAAAAAATAATAATAAAAATGGAACTTGAATCTGACATCATTATTTCATTTAAAAAAATCAGTTGATAAAACCACTGAACTAGTGGTGTTTCTTCAAGAAAATCACAAAAACGAAGTGTCTACATCCTCCCCACAAAAAAAAGATGTTTACGAAGAAAGATATCAAATTAAAAAAATGAATAAACCCTGCCGCTTTCATTAAACATAGCTGCATATTTCTATATTTTTCAAAGAGCATAGAGCGGCCGGTGTTTTTACCGAGGTAAGTTGTAGAGTGGAGTCATCCTCAGGCAGGCTACCACTGCACGTTTTCTCTGTTTAGATAACACCTTGTACCATGCAGGCTTTTTACTTCTCTGTGGGTGTTCCACCTGTACAAACAAAACAAAAACAAAGTCCTGACGTGCACAAGAACCTCCAGGTTCCTAAAACCTGTTGTAAATAAACGACTGGTTTGACTGAGCTTTGAAAATTTACTAGCATCACAAAAAAAAAAGAAAAAATAAAGCTGCAACAATGAAGTGAGGCATCTACTTACTATAAAACATGAGCAATTGATGAAGGTTTGGATTGGTGTGTTGTTGTTGTTTTTTTTTTTTTTTTAGTTTTTGTTTTTTAGTATCATGTTCGTCTGCTGCTAAAATAAATAATTTTATGACATCTAAATATTTGAGCCTGACGTGAATAGACAACAGATATCAGACATATTATTAAGCTGTCAGCTCTCAAAATCAATCAGAAGTGGAATTTTCTGTGAAACCATGACCGAGCAGGTATATATAAAAATGTTGCAACAATGTCAGTAAGAGATAATTATCTTGGAGGAGCTGAATGATGAGGAAGACAGCTCAACAGCACTTACTACTACCTTCATTTCACTTCACTTCACTTCACTGAACACACACAGTTCTCTGCGCTCCGTCCAATCATTGAGGATGGATGCACTCAATGTCACTGTATTTACAGAGGCCAAGAAGGCAAAGAATGAAGGCTCTGCTCCATCTTAATCTTTTTTTTTTTATAGAATTGTAAAGCTCACCTGATCCAGGTAATAAAGGACTCGAGCTATTTCCAGAATCCTGTCCACCGTCCTTTGTGTGTCAGAGAAAGCCCCGAGCTGTGTTTGATGTTGGGCATTAAGCATCTCCTGCCTGGTGCTGTTTGATGCCTGTGAGGAGAGAATGTTGCATTTATTTTTTCTGTTCCAAGTGGAAGGCTTCCCCGGGCTTGTTTATGGATTTATTCTAAAAGGAAATAAAAATTAGCAAACACCTGAACCAGAAATTACAGGAACAAGAATCTTGGTGAACTGAAAAAAATAATTTTGTTCTGAAATAGTTTTACTGTTTTTTTCATTTCCAAGATCACAAAAATTTAACAATAATTCACAAAAAGACAATTACTGCTCTTCCATCAACAGCAAAAAAAAAAAAAAACATACTCGTTCAACCAACCATGTAGAAAACAAGAGCCACTTAAAATTGGAATAAAAGTTCTCCTCATTGTTCATTCATTCATTCTATATCAGTGACTTATGAATAAACAGATTTATCACTGAATTAGACATGTGGAAATGATGCCTGCAGATATTGCTATGTGTGGTGCGTTTGTCACATTCATGTCTCCGGTGAACAATGAGTCCCTGACAAGGATTATTAAAATGACAGCTCTGGATTTTACAGGCTAGGAGAGCATTTCCCAGTTTAATATGCCAGACACTTGTTGCACAAATTAAATGGTAAATTTACTTGGCTATAAATAAATATGCAGAACGCCGTCAATAAAATGGGAAAAATAAATTATATTCTTTAATCTTGTAAGAAACTCTTAAATTTCTGACAAATCCAAGAAATAGACTCCTTCCGTTAAGTCTAATTCAACCTCATCTTAGCACTTATTACAATATGAAGAACATTTAATAAATGGTTCATAAACTGAGAAAGAAAAGCTGAACATTTTTTTTCATTGATGTTTAATATCCTTAAATTAAAAATGTGTAAACACATTTTATTAATGGTTGCCAACTACCATGTGAATTTGTTTACATATGGAAATGACAGCGTGTCAGAAAATGTGTCAATAATTGTAATTTCCATTGAAGGGCCATTTGGGATTGAGATGTCTGGCAGTTTTTATGTACCGGTAGTAATGCATGCTTGCACTTAGACTTGTTGCGTAAAGTATACAGATAAAAGTGCTTTGTTTACATTGACTACATACCTGCATTTCAGCATGGAATAGCAACATGTAAAAATTTACTGTTATAAACTCTGAAAATGCACCACTTAATATAGCTCAAGATAACTTTTTATGATTAATTTTAATGTTTGCAATGAGTACAGTGGTCCCTCTTTATTTTACAGTTTGGCTTTTGCGAATACAAAGTACATTCTCTTTCGGGTTTTCAAAATAAAATTGTACATGACACACGATTGTCAACTTTAATATTACCTGTACTCACGTGATTGGGACATTCATGATAAAATGTTAATGGGAGTGGGAACCAACCAATAGGATAAAAAACAAAACAAAACAAAATAAAAACTTGGGACAGGCGCTGCCATTTTGTAGTTTTCTTTCAATAAGCCTACACTGTACCGCAAGTCAAACGAACTACACGGTCCAGAAGCCAACAGTACTGCTGGCCACTGCTTTCTGCCGAAATTCATAGAACAATGGAGGGAGAAAACACTAGCGGAGAAAATGATGTGGTAAAATAATTTTGCAATGCAAAGTCATAACTATGTATCTGATCACAGAACTGGCAGGAAAGTCACAAATAATCCTGAAGCTGAACTCATCCGTCAAGTTGTATCCTCACTGGTGAGTACCCAAATAAAATTCTGCTGTACTGTACAGTACATATACGTACGTATGTCAAAATCACATAGGTTTAAGAGTTTAGAACATTGCAAGAGAACATTGCAAGAGTGTGCAGGGTTTGTAAAGCCTTAAAATATATATACTGTAAATACTAAAATAAATATAACGTTGCCACTTTGCAGATTTACACCTATCTCAGGGGTTACGTTCCAGACACTGAGGGACTACAGTACCTATAAACAAATATTAATAATTAAAATACAGCAAGTCATTACCTGAACCTGAAAATGTGTAAGGTAGCTGAAAATATGCTCTCGAATCTCATCTTCAGGGTTATTCTGTGGGGAGCAAAGAATTGAAAACATTACCTACACTGCAGTCTGCTGGTATCAGATGTGAGCATGCATTATTCAGCCCAAACATCCTGCAGAATTAAAACTTAACAAAGGACGTTTTGAGGAGAAAGAGGACTTTAGATGTTTATACGTTTCCAACCAACCTGAGCGAAGCCGTTCTTAGCCGACATGATAAGGCTCTGGTTGCTTGGAAAACAAATCCTGAGTCCCAAAGGAACCAGCCTCTTCATGGCAGCCACTATGAGAGAGGTGTGCACAGAATGACGATCCCCTTTTGTCTTCATCCTCCTTTTGTCGTGGTTGAACTGAGGATCAAGAAGCCAAAAAGATCATTTTATTTGGCTTGTTTGATATACAGCAAGTGTTTAAACTAGATAAAGATGCAGTTCTTAAACATGAGTGCATACATAACCATAGGATCAAGTATAGCCGACCTCTAATATTTTGTCATTGGAGACCAAGAATGCCAAGTTGTTGATTTCATTTTGGACCACATAATTCTGCTCCTCCCATTTGAAATGCTGTTGTAGAAAACAGACAAATATAATATGCACTGTTTACTGGGTGCAATATTCACACACACAGTTCTGACATAGCAGAGGACTAAATACGTTCAACAACAACACTGCACTGTGTGCCCTTACATGAGATTTGGCCCAGACTAAAAAGACCTCTGCCACCATGCTGAACAGCTGCTCAGCCTCGAGGATTGACTCTCTCAGCCATCTGGCTCTGAAACAAGACAAAACAAAACAATATTACCATGACAGAATAGTCTTCTGTAAAGCTGAACCTTACCACAAGCAGTAACTTAAATAACCCCTTTGGACTATACGTCCTTCTACAGTTTCAAAGAGATATAATTTAAATCTTCCAGATTGGATTTTTCTGAACTAGCTGACACGATTGATGCCTTACCGACATTACATCAATACAAAACAGCGAGACGTGTTCAATCAGCAATTCGCTGTATAAATGCTTCATTTTCCTCAAAGATTTGCTTCTTCCACACCTTAACTACGTTTAAGGTCTTACCGATTCAAATCAACAAATTGGATGAGGAGAGGATAAAAGGCGTAGATGTCCCGCACCAGGACTCTGTATGTTTCCTCGATCTGCAGTTCTCTCTCAGAAATACAGCATCCTTCTGCTTTCAGCTGTTCCTCTTCTAACAGAACACACTCTGTCCTCTTCCTTAACTTCTCCATCAGCGGCAGGAAGTGGCTCTTCAACAGCTCAGAGCGAGCCTTGCATACGATCGGCTGGGTAACAACTAAAATCAAAAACACGGCTGTCGTGAGCAGTCAAATGTTTCTTTGAATACAATAACCACAGCATTGTACAGGATCAGAACACCTGCGATTTGTTTCATCCAGTCACCCCGGTTGGCACCCACGTGATTGTGGGTGATGCGGAGGATGTGGCCAATTAGGTCACTGGCATTTTGAGGAATGACGGTGGTGAAGACTGGGCCATCCAGTTGACCCTCAGGGCCCCAGCGCCACCAGTGAGCAACGTAGCTACACAACATGGGCAAAGTGACCTCTGCAATGTGGACGTAGGGGGTCTGGTGAGCTCCTGCACCAACACCAGCCAACTCCTCCACCTCCTTCAGAGCCTCTTCCAAAGTGGGCAGGAAATGACAAACATCCGCAACCTCATCTGGCAGTCCATGATCTAACAGAGGAAAAAGGTTACTGATGGTCCTGTGGATTAAACTTAGGAAAACATCAGAGCTATAGAAACTGTCCAGATGACCCGACTGAGAATTATTGGATTTGGTACCTGGATTATTGCGCATGAACTTTCTTTTCAGAGCTATACCTTTAATCTGAGAAGCACTCATGGTGTTATAGATGGAATATGGATTGTTATGGTTTAGATGTGGTTCCAGGAAGCAGATGGGGAAAACCCTGGTCAGGGCTGCCAGACATGTGCCAACTGCTGACCTCTGCCTGCATGGAGAAACTGGGTTAGGATGCTTTGATTTCTACAACCACTGAATGTATGTACAATGTAGACAAAACTGTTCATTTGATGTTTAAAGATATACCTTTACTGGTTAATCCTCTCTTTAAAAGTAAGATTTTAAATGAAACAAAGCAAGACAAGAAGAAGAAAAAAAAAAGGCTACAGGTATACCAACATTTTCTCAGTAATAACATTGCAATGTAAACAGTACCCCTCCAATGAGCTGCTGCTGCTGGTTCCAAGAGAGTAAAGGCTGTTCAGGATCCTGTAACAGGACACCTGGATTCTGCCAACTGGAAACAGATGATGAATATTCAAGAACACTGAGCCGAACGCCTGACGATTTAAGTGATGGATGATTTCAAGGGTCGAGGTGTTACTGGAATAGTCAACAAGCTCCTGCTGCTGTGTCCACATAAAATATTTTAGTCATGTGGAAGGTCCACAACTGATTTCAGAAGTGCAGAAACCAGCTGTTTATCCCACACCTTGGTGCACAAAGGTTAACAAATGAGACAACTGCAAACTCAAAATGAGTTTACGATGCCATGATGTCACCGTGATTGAAAACGTTTGAACAAGCTACATTTGGAACTACTGTACTAAAGTGTTTTCAGTTGTGATGTAATATTATGTTGTACTAAGAACTCTTTCTTTACCAAGAACACCACAAACATAGCTTGTGAACCTTACCCAGAAGGTCCACTCCACAGGCTTGGCTACAGAGATGATGGAAGAAGGACGTGAGCATGGGTAGAAGAATGGAGGCTGTGTAGTTGGGAACTTTGAACACGCCTCGAGTCAACTGGCCTCGACTCGGAGGTGAGGTTTCTGAGACCTGTTCCACAGTCATCTCCAAATCAACTGCAGCTGCCTCAAAGAATGAATTCAGGGAAGTCTGGATAGACTCTGAGGCTGATGATGTCAATATTCTAGGACGAGATTTTAAAAAAATGACTTGGGAGGAATGTTCTAAATGTACCATTATGTAAAAAAAAAAATAGATTTACTCTGTACAAAAATGGAAATTGCTAAAGAATATTTTAATGCTGAGACTGGTTTGGTTGGCTATAATCAAACCAAGAAATCAAACTAAAACAATTTCAAGTCTCTTCATCAGACGAGTCTTAACAACATCAGTCTCTGTTGGTCCAAATATTGTTCATCCGTCATGCTTCAGAGGCATTGTCTGCAGGGAATGAAAGTGATATCTACCACAATTAGATACCATCAGTGTATCAGATGCTTAATTACACCAGACATCCCATCCTTAGACATGGTGGTGCAACGCTAATAAGGTAAAAGGCAGAGCGAGAAGATCAAGTCGGGCAGTGTGACAGGAGTGCCATCTAGCTACCTGGAATTAAGAGCGTGAGTCAGCACGCAGAGGCAGCTTTTAACTTCGGAGGCTTCGTTTCCTGAGAAAACACGTGCCATTGCATTCAAGTTATGAATGGAAATGCTCAGAAAAACAGAACAAATGCAACCACATTAAAAAGCATGAGTCAGATGCTTGCATGTTGGTGAGCCCGTTTATGAGCAACAAAAAGCTAACAAGCATGAACCAAACAACGGAAAACAGTGGAACACGTCTGAATTAAGTTTATTTTAACACAGTCCTTACCAATTAATGAGGTCCTGTGTCTTACTAAAGCTGCAAGCTTACATAAGAGGCTAGATGTGAGCAAGGGATGGGATAAAAAGAAAATGAATGTTACTTTAGTACACCAAATCAAAGAACAGAGAAAGAATGGACATTATGCAAAATATGATTGGGACATTTTCTAATAGTTTTTTTTTAGGTCTTACACACCAAATGATCATCTCCTTTTCCTTTTTTGAGGCACAGCTTCTATCACTTGAGCAGGCAGAAGTAGACAAGAAATACAGCTGATTGCTTTGGACATATTGTTCCAAAACAGGAAGGACGACCTATGGAAGAAACAGAGTACCGATAATAACCAACGTGACATAACATTACCTTTTTTAAGATTTTTTTTTTTTTTTCTGATCAGCTTTCAACATGTATACTTGCTTTTCCTTCTGCTTCAAAAAAGCAGCAATGCCAGATGAGAAAACCATCAATCGGAATTCACATGATGACATCACCAATACACTAAATCTTTACAGCTCAGACAGCAAATGTGATTCAATAAGTTTTCAGAAAATAATTAATAAAGAAGTCAACAGCTGATGGTTGTTTAAGGCAGAATGTTCACGTTAGGCCATGAAGCAGCAGATAAATGAACTGACAAGCCGCCAGAATTAGACTTGTTTGTCTGTATGTGCGAGTGGTTAAGTAGGAAGAGTGGGTGTGTAGAAATGTGAGGCATGACTGTTCACAGACTTGGCTGAATGGGTTTGTCCCAGGGGGGTCCCATCAATGAAAAATAACCCCCTTTTTTTTGCTGCCTCCTTGGAGGCAGAGCAGCGTGGGAGGCTTTAATCTCTGTCCTGATGGCAATCGAAACGCCCACATGGATTTCCAAATGGTTAAATAAATTACATGGCCACAAAGGCTTTAGCTTATAGGGATTGCCCATGGCAACCGTCTAACAAAACTAATTAGATGTCATAAACGACACGAGAAAAAAGCTAATAAGAAAAAAATAAAAGGCCACTGGAAAATGAAATTGGAAGTGGGCTAAATCAATGTCAGATATTTTTTTTCTTTTTTTTTAATCACATGGAAGTGAATAGGTTTAGATGTGATTTTGAGATAAATCAAACCTTCTGAAAAAAAATTATTGGTTGATTGTCTGGAGCCCTCTCTCCTTTAGACATTTGTCGTCTGGCTTGAATCACGTCTGAAAGGAAACACAAGATGATAAATTCACTCAACACGATCAGGATAAAACTTTCCAAATGCATACCCTACAGTCAACTTAAGTATTTATTTGTAATGACCTCATTAACCCAGCTCCATCTTATATTACAGATCTTATAGTTCCATATTTTTCTAACAGAGCACTTCACTCTCAGACTGCAGGTTTACTTGTGGTTTGCAGTTTCTGTCCATGAGGCTGACATCGTGTCTACGTTTAGGCTTAAGTCTTTCCTTTTTGATAAATCCTATAGTTTGGGTTGGCTTGGGTTTCCTGAGCTATCCCTTAGTTATGCGGCTATAGGGACAAATTGATCACATTTTCTCACTCTGCTGTTGTCTTTACTTGCTTTATTCTACCTGTTTTGTATTTGTCATTATTTATATCCTTAACATTTTTTGTCTTTTTTCCAATGGTGGGTGGGGGGTTACACCTGGACCTGCCATTCTGTGTTTGTTTGTTTCTACTTCCTGTCCTCTCAAACCCAGCCAGTCGAAGCAGATGGATGCTCATCCTGAGCCTGGTTCTGCTGGAGGTTTCTTCCAGTTAAAAGAGAGTTTTTTTGTTTGTTTGTTTGTTTGTTTTCCCCACTGTTATATTTGTGCTTAGTCAGGATGGGAGACTGTGATGAAATGAAGATTCAACACAAATCTGATGGCTTCCTTAAATAAATAACTTTTATTAATTGGCTTTTTTTATGTATGTGAATGCATTTGTTCAGTGCCCTGAGACAATTTCTGTTGTGACTTGGCACTATATAAATAAACTGAACTGAACCAAATTAATATTATTTCCAATAAACAAATTGATATACTTGACCAAAATGCATAAATAAAAGCGATCCTAAAGCAAACTTCTTGAATGTGAACTTGAGATATAGGTTTCATGTTCATTAAAGATTCAGGGTCCACTACAAGACCCATAGTACGTTCAAAACCACAACACACAGTTGTTATAAACATGAAAAAGATTCTTACTTTATTTATTTTGCAAACATATATAAATTACCCAGTTTTAACATATTCTCTTGGGTCTCCTCGGTGTGAAACAACATTCGCTGAAGGAAAATGTGTCCAAAGCTGTTGCCCTTCGCTAGAAAGTCCGTTTCGACAGTCTTTCGATCCCTGCAGGAGTGCAATCAAACAGAATCAGAAATAGGCCCATAGCACTAATGTGTTGTAATCTAAACCAGTTTTTCTATAGCACGATTTTGTATTGAGAATTTGACTACAGTGTTGCACAGTGAGATCAATATATTTATTTTATGTCAGGGCAGTGATTTAAATAATGTTCAACCTGTTAAGGGGGGAGGTGGGAAGAAAAGGTGTGAATGTGATGGCTATTAAGGCTGCTGCGTTAGATCATGTTGTATGTTAGGAGAGAATTCTTATTGTTCCATTAAACAGGAAGACTTCATGGTTTTCCACTAGAATTATACATGTTCATGTTTCCTTTCCCTGCCATGTCCAGTGCTTACCTCCACACACTGTAACCATTGAGCAGAACAAACTTGAGGATATCCTGGGCCTTTTCTCTGAACTTGGATTTCTCCTTGGCAGTCAGGGCATCAAAGGGTACGAGCATTGAATGGTCCCCCCCTCCTGAGAAAAGAAATGCATTCAAAGCATGGATATTTTGTGTATAATTCCTGGGAGGATAAACTATTAGAAAGATTTACTATAATATTATACCTTTACTCTCAAGTTCTAATTTCTTAGTTTTAGCCCAGATATTGTGGTAGTTCTCAGCCAACTGTTCAGCCATGGCCTGAAGATGACAAAATCTGTTTGATTACTCAGAAGTACACTGTATAGTATAAATATATTTTCACACAAAACAAACTTTAAACAAGGTAAATATCACCACATCTGCAAATCCTGGAGTTAAATGTAAGCAGTAGACACTTTTAATCTCAAATAAATGGCAACTACCATTATTAAAACTCACACATTGGTCCCATGATAATGTGATACAGCTCATGTCCAAAGGTTTGGGGCTAAAAGTTGATGCTCCTTCAAAGGACAGCTAAGACAGACAAGATGCTGCTGGTTATTTGAAGCAATTTTGCCTTTTAGTGTGAATTTGATTGCTTTTAGTTCTAACGTAATCACAGCTGAGAGGTTAAGGTAGGTAAATGATTGTGCTCTGTGACACACACCTGACCAGACTGAGATACCCTGCGAGCGCAGGCCAGAATGCCAAATGCATCTCCTTCTTTGGTCCTTTCTATGGTCCACCCAAAAGCTAACATACTCTTCACTGTCTCTCTGATGGCCCAGCGATATGCCTCCTTTTCCTGTTTAATACACAGCAAACAAACACTCAGAAAAACACACTTGAGTAAAAGAGCAAAACACAAACTATTCTGATATTCAATAGGTTGGTGCAAAATGTGTTGCCTGCTTGGTATGTTTTTAATGAATGGGTGTGTGTGTGTGGGGGGGGGGGGAGAATCAAAAACCAGGAAGCACATCATTTTAATATTTTACATTACCAACTCCCTGTTTAGTATGTAAATCCCTTAGGGATACGTCAGTTCACTGCTTTCATTACTGAAGTTCATTTTGCACTCACACACACACACACACACACACCTAAAGGTGACCACAGTTTACCTTCTCAGCCAGAGCTCTGTATGGCTTCAGGAGGGGGTGAACTTTGGAGTTCTCGCATAGCTGCTCCCCATGAACCCAGCCGCTGGCAAACTGTCATGAATAATACACACAGGTTCACTAAATACCCTGTATAACATTCTGCACAACATGTGTCAGTGTTGTGAAATGGAAAGCCTTTTTAGCAATTCATTTATATCCTTACAAGCTAATCAGTTGCGAAGAATAGTTACTGAGATTACCGGTTTACCTTGTCTAGAGACCACTTGTCATGAGTATGCTCTGCATACTTGTTCACTACAAACTCCAGTCCCTCAGGTACAGAAATACTAATAAAAGGAAATAAATAACATAGCATTTAACTTTATATTAGAGGGGCAAGTTTGATTACAGATGCACATTAATATTCACTTTAGCTAAAGTTAATTATACAATGTAGATGTCTGAAAACTGATTTGAGTTTCTTAAAAAAATAATCAGAATCAGCTTTAATGTCATTGCACCGAAGCACAACGAAATTACATTTTAGTACAGCATGTCCAAGAAAACAGATAGACATGGGGAGACAGAGGTGTCTGAGGTTGCGGCCTTTGGGAGGCTCTGCCCTTTTCATTTAGATTAAAAAAGAGAAACACGAGGGGAGGTATAAAAAAATCTTATATCATCATATCTCGCACTGTGTCCAAATGGGACACAATATTGGAAAAAAATAGAACAAGACATGAGATTGTTATGGTCAGTATCTTACTTGGATGAATCCATAGGCTGGGGGTCAAAGTGTCCATCTGTGTCCACTGAGGTGTTTCTGTCCTTTTGAGACAAATACTCAGACTCCATGTGTTCAGGAGGCAAAGCTTTGGCTACTGCAACCAGGCACTGAAGACACAACTTGAAGAACTCAGGAACGTAGGGCTTCAAAGTTTAGGATGGAAAAGGGAAAAAAAGGGAACAAAGCAGAAAAGTTAAAATTAATACTTGTTGAAATGTTTTAATCTCTAAAAACATAAAAAACATATTATCTTTACAGGCTACCTTATTTGAATACTTGTAGTACATGGAGAAATGGAAAAAAAAATGTGATGCACATTTTTGGGACCATTACACAAGAAAACTAATATCACAAAATGCAAGGTGAGAGATGTGATCCTATTTTGACTGCAGTATCCTGGTTACACAAAAACAAACACAAGAAGCTAGTCAGCTATCACATTTCTACATCAACTCTTTGATCCAAGTATTTTATTGCAAAGCTGGCAAATGAACACAAAACCCATTTAAAGAGAAAGCTCTACCCAAATGAAACAAACATAATCCGCCTGCTATTTATCCATCTCAATTACTTTAGTTACCCAAAGAAATCAGTTCCTATAAATCATATTCGCCAACCCAGTCATTTCAAACATTTTTTGTAAAATTACCTTCCTTGGTTAAATCTGTCAAATGCACATGTTCTGAAAAATACCAACCTTTTCTCTGAGTTAGACTATGCTGTAAATTCCTTGCCTTATATGAAATTCTGTTTTTAATACA
Source organism: Hypsolebias martinsi (assembly GCA_031762355.1). Lineage (NCBI taxonomy): Eukaryota > Metazoa > Chordata > Actinopteri > Cyprinodontiformes > Rivulidae > Hypsolebias > Hypsolebias martinsi. The sequence continues at coordinate 47,255,853 of JARVGQ010000001.1, read as the reverse complement.
TGATGTTTAAAATATCAAGTCAGGTCAAATCGGCACAAATAATTTGACCAGAATGTAGGAGTTGAAACTCTGAGTGTTGTATCCACAGTCCATTTGGTTTTACCAAGATATTTTTGTAGGAGTTGTGGTTTTGTCCCTGGTGTCATGTTTGTCTGTGTTTCCCCGATCCTCTGTTTCTCTTTATAGGGTTAGTGTTTCTTTAGTATCTAGCCATATCTTGAGTCGTGTTCATGTCTTGCATCCTCTGTCTCTTTCTCTGGCATTTGTGATTACTCACAGGTGCCTTCACTTGGTCTAATTGGTGTTTCCTTTGTATATAAATCTGTGTCTTTGCCCTGGCATTGTCTTATGTACACTGGTGATGATACGTATATTATGGAAGTACCTCTTGTTCATCCATGTTTATTTTGCTGCCCTGTCAGCTCTTTTGCTTTGTTAATAAATTCTTTATTTTACTTTATCTGGAGTCCTCGCTTGCTTAACTACACCACTGGGTTCACCAACACTAGACTTCTGTGACAATTTTTCATCTAAGCATTTGAATTTGGCCACATTTTCACCTTCTATAAAGTAAATATCACAAATGTAAGAAATGCAGAAAACTACTGAAAGACCATTTAATCTATTAAGGGGTAATGAATCTCTTTATCATATTCTTCTATACTTTCATTATATATTCTTCTATATATGTTTACAGTGAATCCAAAGAAAATATATTTTATTTATTGATTTCAAGTCCTCCAACATGGTCTCTATTAAGTCTGTTTAAGTTTTGGGATGATTCATAGCATATGAATAATTAACAATTGAACTCCAGGGTGTTACTCCTTCCTGCACTTGTGGTTTTGTAATACAGCAGAAGAACACATTAGAAATTCACTTTACTGTTCATCCTTAACTGTGTCCACACAAAGAAAAAAGAGCTGATAAGGTGCTGAAAATTATTTTCCGCATATGTTTTGTTTTCTGTAAAATTATTTTTCTTATAAGAAAAACAGATGTCTTGGGTTTGGTTTACCTTATTTGCCAAGGCTTTAAATACACCCCAGAATAACTTTCTAGACAGGTGGAGTTCTTCTTCAGAGGCCAAACTCCGGTCATCCTCCCTGCCAGCGTGGGAGTAATACTTCCACCTCTGCTCATAATGATTGGTCAAGAGCTGGAAAACAGAAGCAATAATAATATAAGAAGCCATGTGCTACTAATGTACTTCAGCATTAACTGCAGTTAATAATATTTTGTGTTGTCACTTTTAGTGGCATTTTGCTGTGGTCGGTGAGATGGAGAACATCAAAGACAAGCTGCTGAAGGAGAGGCTGCAACATAGTTGGCTGGAGTTTACTGGAAACATCAAATCAGGAAAAAAATAGTTACACAAATTAGTTACACATCCATCACAACATTTACACAAACTCATATATGGAGGGAACAGCGTTATGACTAATTACCCCTTCACTGAATAGTATCAAGGATAATTTAAATGGGCGAGAAGTTAATTAACTTAACATGTTGATTAAATTTAGTAAATTATGTCTGAAATAGAAAAAGCAGACTTTACAGTAGCTAATTAAATATAATGAGTAGTTTTATGGTTGCGTGTCTGAGTGACTGGAGGAAAGAGGAGTGTAGCTATTTGGCAAAGATTTAATGAATTTGATAAATCATTCAAAAAGCATAGGCCTGTAATTAAAAATGCAAAATGACTGGGAATAACTGCATTCTTTTGTATTTAGATTATCTGATTATACACTGTATTAATCTACAAAATTATATTAAGACTGAATGTAATGGAATTTTGGAACCAATGATTTTGGAGCAAAGAGAATAACTCTGTAAAGCTAGCGTTAAATGTTAATTTGCTTGAAAGTTCTGAAGTGAACAAACACTTTTTTTTTGGTTTGTTTTCAGAATTGCTCTTGAAAATATTGAAAAACTTGAGATGGATGTGAGCTCACCCCACTGGTGCAACATAGTCAGTGCTTAATTTGAGCCGAATCCTGCTGGAACAGGATCCATGAACTCTCTTATTTTGACAGGGTGTGTTCCAGTAACTGTTTGCTTGTATCAGATAATTCTCATGCTTAATAATAAGGTTATGAACAAATATGACTGCCTTAAACAAGTAAAAGTTATATTGGATACGTAAACAGAAAAAAATTACATAAACACTAATTTTAAATGCAACAGCCACTTACAAGCTTCCTAATATGACTTAAGAGCTGCCCCTTCAAGTAACGTATTTTCCAGCCAGTTGCACCTGTCCAAAAAGTCTAATAATTTGGAAAAATCCATAAATAAGTTGCTTCGCCTTATAATTTGCACCTATTATGCGTCATCGCTGACGCGTTGCGTTTGTTACGCGTTATCGCTGACAACCCGGAAATGTGGTCTGGTGTTGTGCCAAAAATCGATTGGCTGCCAAATGGCACCTGCGGGAGCGTGCACGGGAGGACTTTAACACGAATTTAACAAGATTAATACTTAAAAACAATTATTTGTTTGCTTGAAATTATAGCAAAGATTTGTCTCAGTCTAACTTTTCCTTAATAATAACGCACTTTGATGGTCAAATCAGCTGTATTTCAAAAGCTGATTCGCGGAAGCGGGAGCGCTCAGAGGGACAAGCCTCAGTGCACTTCTTCGAAATTAAACAAGATAAACACCTAAAACAATTTGTTTGCTCAACATTATAGTAAAGGTGCGTCTCAGTTGAACTTTTCCTTAATAAATGCACTATGATGGTCAAATCAGCTGCATTTAAAAGTATCTGCTGCCTCTGTGCTCTGGGAGTGTGCAGAGGGAGGAAATCAGGAAGGAGGAACGATGCACATTTCTTTGAAATTTAACAAGATAACCACCTAAAAATAATTATTTGTTTGCTCGACTTTATAACAAAGGTGTGTCTCAGTTTAACTTTTACTTAATAAATGCACTTCCATGGTCAAATTAGCTGCAGTTCGCTGGGGTTACACAGCGAAATGAAGCTGATTTGAAGGTTGCTCCAAGCGAGCTGGATGAAGGTGGCTTACTCTGGCAAGCCGATTGTCATGAAAAGCCACTTTTACCTATTACATGACACAACTGCATGCCATACTACTCGAGTGCCATCTAGCGGCTGAAAATGGTAGTGTTCAATATTTTCAATGTCAGAATGAATGAAAACGTTCCTAGCTCAGCCAAAAATTTTGTTATAAATATGGGGAAAATCCATAAATAAGTCACTTTGGCGTATAAGTTGCAGGGTATGCAAATTAAGCAAAAATTTGTTACTTATAGGCCAGAAAATACAGTAATCTGTGACCTGATGCTCTACAAATTTCACAGTTTTATTTGCTTGTAGCTACAGTCCTACCTGCACAGAGCCAACAAACAGTCCTCAGCAGTGTCTCTCTGAGCCTTGGTCAAGCTGAGAGCTCTTGAGAGCTGATAAACTGCCTTAATGAGAGAGTCAACCAGGAGAATGTGGTCCTCTAAATTGTTAAAGAGAGCCAAGCATTTTGTGAGCAGGGGAAGAACAGCAGTACACAAGTATCTGTTGAGGGCCAAGGCCATATCCGTGGATCCCAGCTCAGCCTATATTAAAAAAAATGACAAGAGATTAACTTTAAACTAATTTAAATGAACAAAAACATCTCAACTTCAAATAAAATGCAACAATGAAAAATTTAACCATCAATATAAATTTTTGTGATGCTGTTTCCATGTAAGATCAAGCACAATGCATTCTGTGTTTAGAAAATAAAAATTAAAAAAAGTTTTGCAACTATTTTATTATAATAATATTAGACATTTGGCTTTGCACAAACCAAATTTAATGTGTCAATGTGTCATAACTCCAGTCATTAGGAGGATTTTTCAACAATTAGAGCTATTTTTAAATAGTTGAGTTAAGGAGGGCCTAGAGGAAGACCTTTCATTATAATCATGCTCCCAATCTTACGCTAAACCCGCTGAACAAATGAAAAGGGCAGCAAAAAGGCTCACAGTGTCAAGAGAGACAGCAGCCTGAAGGTCAGGCAGGAAGCCAACTTCTACAAGGTGGAGAAGAAAACTCTGGTCCTCAATGCCATAAACTCGATCCAGGAATAAAACCATGGCAGCTTTATGGTCTGGGCAAAACACCGTAGATAGGACTGGCTCAACCACCGAACCATCTACAAAAAAATGGAAAGATTAGCTCCACTGATCAAGCGCTCAATAAATTACAATGCAGATTCTTGTAAATAAAGGTTGAATGAATGACTCGGCCTGACTGGAGCATTTGTGGCTAAAATAAGTGTGAATTGAAGCTTTAATGTTTAACGACAACAAAAAGACAATGCAGGTAATGTCTATGGACAGTGAGACGAGTTGATTTAGTCAATTTCACCTTCAGATACTGATGGGAGCTGAAATGAGATGCTGATGACTCCATCAAGATCCTGAATAGGGATGAGCGATCTCAAAATAGCCCTGATGCGGATGGCTTCTCCTTTGCCTGCTTGGATTAACTGGAGAACAATTCATAATAGATAGCATCTGTTAGACCACTTCATGTTTTACAGCAAAATGAATTACAGAGGAATTGGCACATAAAGTTCAGCTTATCTTTATGAACAGAAAGGAGTTATGGTCCATCTTGTTCATTAACATTTACTATCTTAATGTTCAAACAAAAATAAATGTTAAGGTTTTCACAAAATATATTTTGATGTATGCCGCTTTTGAGTTAACATACGCTGTGTGGCAGCAGAAAGAAGTATGCCAAAATAAAGGTTGTTTTGTTAGAATTTCTAATGATGAGGAATAAAAAAAACACAGCGCTTACGTGCATCTCTGGAGCGCAGCGCCCCAGCAAGTCAATAAGGGCTGAGTAGAAGGTCATGATGGCGTGTCCCATGTGAATACAGTCATCATTGCTCCCCTGAATAGCGTCTCTGTTACAAGAATCAATCATAAGAGCCAAATGTTTTTTAGAAGAGACAATATATTGTTTTACAAAGCTGAGTCGATTCTTTTAGATGGATTTTCATGAGTGCGTGATAGTATTAAAACATAAACTGAAAATGATACATTTTGGTTTTGGCTTTTTATTCATTACTGACAGTGCTTTGTTGCACTGATGAGTGGAGAAAGGACCATCCATTGAAGGGTCCTCAGAGATTCTGATGGCTTCCTTCATGGCTGATAGGAGCCCATTTCCCCCATCCCCTCTGAGTGCAGGTCCGAAACATTCAGGCCGACGAATCAACAACCTCAACACCACATAAGCATTCTCCTCCACGCTCTCACCTGCAGTCAAGGAGTGCACAAAAAGAGTCCATGAGCACTGGAATTAATAGCTCAGCTTAAATCCGTTGAAATTGTTTGGTAATAAACTGAATAATTAAAAATGCCAAGAAGATCAAACCCAGTCATATCTTGATTAAATGGCACAACATAGACAGGAGGTGAAAATGAATTCCTGAGATGCATGCTGCACAGAGAGCCAAATTCATTCAACTGAGCTATAAACAACCTCAAGGCGGTTCCTTTTAGCTTTAGAAGACATAAAATCAATAGAAGAATGGAATAGAAAAGTAATGGAAAAGAACATGAAATGATGCAGCTAATTGTCCCTTTCCAGCAGTGACTTTGGCTCGGAGCACTGTGGCAAATATTGAGATCGTATAAGCACAGATTCCTTCCCCTGTGTGTTACACCAAAAAGTTTATTCAAATGCAAAAAAAGAAAGAATACAAATGAGAAGAATGTCAGTTTAAAATTTTTGTATAAATAAATGTAGGTAACTGAGAGCTGTGTCTAATTAGATTTGAATATAATTTAAACAAACTACAGTAGTCCCTCGATATTGCACAGCTCGACTTTCGCAGACTCACTCTTTCGCTGGTTTTCAATGTAAGATTGTGCACATTGTTTCCCGGTGGCCTGTCCGCTCAGTGATCGCCAAGGGCCCCACGTCTTTCTCTTTCTGACGTTGTGACTTTCAGAAAGAGAAAGGAGGGGACAGGGGGTGGGGTCTGTTTTTCCACATTGCTGCTGTGGAAGCTTCAGTGAGACGGATACCAGAGTGAGCGGTATGGATTGTTTATTTAAAATAATCGAGCACGAACCAAGCTGACCTGACCCAAACTGAGAGATGTCCTGGTGCTCCCGATGGGCAGTCTGCCCCCAGACGCTGATTGGGTCAGTAACTGTACCATCAGTCTGTCTGATTTCTTTTGCTGTGTTCTTTTAGAGCGTTTCAAGTTTAGAATATTGGTAAGAACATTGCAAGAGTGTGGGAAGGGTTTATAAAAGCCTTAATAAATAAATAAACAAATAAACTATATATATATATATATATATATATATATATATATATA
>JARVGQ010000001.1:47238840-47249409 GCA_031762355.1 Hypsolebias martinsi | reverse complement strand
TTAGCCGGCTTCTTCCACAGCTGAGGCTGACCGTGTCTTTAGCGATATGATAAGCTGCTGATTTATTAATGTCTCCACCTCTCTCTGCTCCTCTCAAAAAGCTCAGCACGGCTAAATAAGCTCGGACCCGTGATTTGTTTTAAGGAAGCAGACTTTAAAAACACTCGATGTTGCCATTTCACAGTTCCGAGTGGAGGCTCACTTTACTGCAGTTCACAAACACGCTGACTAACGTAAAGGCACCTTTCTATCTTATCAAAACACTCAAAGCTCTTTACAACACAATCTGTGTCCTCATTTACCCATGCATACAGCACTCTACTAGATCTATACAAGGATTAATCAGTACTCAATTACATTCATACAATGATGGGACTCACATCAGAGACAATGAGGGGTTCAGTGTCTTGCCCAGGAACACTTCAGCATGTGACTGCTGGTGGAATTCAACCCCCAGCTTTCCTGTTGGAAGAGACTGCTCTAGCCTCTCAGCCACAGCAGCCCTCATGTTTTGTTCTTTTAAGTAATGTATGTAAATTGTTTATTTTTTTAGACATTTATTTTGTAGAGTTACAACTGTTTGTTAATAAATGTTGCTGTGTGACAACTGGGACAAAGCTGTGACTCAGAAATATATTTTTATTATTATTTTAAGGAAAGAAAAATATATGGAGATGTATATCGCAAATCGCGATATACCATAAAGATATTGCAATATAAATTTTGGTCTATATCGCCCAGCCCTAGGAGGCTGTCAAGTTGAAGGAGGAGTCCGATCGGGCCTTGTTGGCCAGTGGGACTACGGAGGCGTTGGCCAGTGGGACTACGGAGGCAACTGAGGAGTACCGGAAGGCCAAGCGGTCCGCAGCCATGGCTGTTTCTGAGGTAAAATGTGGGAGGAGTTCGGCTAGAGAGACCTTGGATAACGACTCTTGGTCGCTCCGAGAGATTCTGGCAAACCATCAGACGGCTGAGGAGGGGAAAACAGCTCTTTACTAACACTGTATTGAGTAGGGATGTAATGGTACACGCGGGTGTACCGAACCGTTTTGGTACGGCACGTTCGGTTAACCTGCGTACCGTTTTGGTTATTTTTTTCCACTCTTTAAACGTTATTAACGGGAGAACATATGCGCCGCGGGACTAAAGTTCCTAGGCGTGTTTCAGCACGGTGCTATTATCTTGCAGCACGCGTAGCATTAGCAGCCTAGCATCTTGTTGCGGTCTCCTGTTTTGGAACGTTATGTCTTTCTTGTTAAAAGACGTGAACAAATCCAAAGCTGTGTGTCGATGTTTCACGAAGACTGGATCTGCAGCAGCAACACGTCTAACTTGTTAACACGCTTGAAACGACATCAGCTGAACGTGAACGTCTTCTACAAGAAAAGCAGCTTGTTGCAAACACCGCTAACTGTAGCAGCATTTAAACAACCTTCATCAGGTAATTCAGATCGCTCCAGATCAATAACACAAACTGTAGGAGTTTTTAAAGCTCTGGATCTACGTCTGAATGTTGTTGATGCGCCGACTTTAAAGTTCTTGAGCCTCACTATGACATCCATCATGTCAACACTTCAGCCAAAAAGTTCAGCACTTTATGAAAAAGCTAAAACTCATATTGTCAAGAAGTCCTGGACCAGATTAAAGCCCTGCCCTGATGATGATGATGATGATGACGACGAGAGATTCAACTACCTCTTAACCGTTCAAGAAGAGGTATTGTTCTTTTATTATTATTATTATCTAATTAACTTTTTTAAATTTAGAATTATAATCTTATTAACTTTTTTTTTCTTTGTGTTTTATTTCCAGTCTGGGACTGAGATAGCAGCTGAGTCTTCTTCCTCTTCGGGGAAATCCACCAGAGATCACCTGCAGCTAAGACATCTGATGACTGAACTCTGAACATTTCCAGGGACAGGTGGGAGCAGGTCCAAGAAGAGATTGTGAGTAATGAGGACAAATACAGCCACACTGCTGCTACCTGTTGTTAGTGAGTGGTTTTCTCCACCTCTGGAGATGTTCACTGCAACTACATCTGTGCTTTTGACAGAAAATGTGGATTAGTTGGTCTTTTTGGCCAAAAACTTCAAACTTGATTAGTTAGATTGTAAACAGTCTGTTGCTGCTTATTGTTCTGGTTCTGACTGTTATTGTATTTATAAAAAAAAATTATTGTTAATATAGTTTATTTATTGTAAAGAGTGCTGTTTATTTAAAATGTTATCCAAATGGGTTGCTTTTATTTATTTTTATACAAACATATTGTCTACTTGACACATTTTCAAAATAAACGTTTTGTAAGTCTTTGTTTTGCCTTTTTTGTACCGAAAATTAACCGAACCGAGTCCTCCTTGAAACTGAACCGAACCGAAATGTGATTTTAGCGTATTGCTACACCCCTAATATGAATATATATATACATATATATATATATATACATACACAGTACTAACATAAATATAATGTCTCTACTTGGCAGATTTTCACCTATCGCAGGGTTGTCTGGAACATAACTCCCGTGATAAGTGAGGGACTACTGTATGTCAAATTTAATCATGTACCTGGAATTGCAGAACCTGGCAGAAATTTTCTGTCTGGTTTTCACTAAATTACCAGGTCTCTCTTGTAAAATAGTCCTTGAGGCTCAGTGGGATTAACCTGCCTAAATAAAGGTTGAATGAAAATTGTAAACAGAAGAGCAAAAAACAAACAAACAAAAAAAAAAAATTAAATGATGATGTAAATCAAACCATTGCAAAAGACGGCAAAACGTAGAAAATTCAGATAACGTTCTCCCTCCACAGGGTTCCATCCAATATCAGCGTAGCCTTTTGCCACCAGCAGTGAACAGCTCTGGAGACCACATCCAGCAAGGTACTGAACCACCTGGATACAACAGATTACATGAACACAAACTCTAACAGTAAGCAGCTTTGTGTTGGTATGTGTCACCTTGAGCAACTTCAAAATGCTGCAAATGTGCAAAACCTACTTGTGCATGTAAAAATGTTTCCTTTTTTTTTTTTTTCCCAAGATTTATGCTGAAATTAAGTCTCAAACCTTCTCTATGTCAGGTTCCCTCAGAGATAAAGCCAGTTCATTATTATCCATGACGGAGGCTGCTGCAACATCAAGAGGAGTAGAACCACGCATGGATGGTAAAGCTGAGACAGAAGGCATAAAACGATGTAAACACTGACTTAACCCATGCATAATGTCACATCATAAAGCTCTGCTCTAAACATGAACACAAATCAGTGAATACACAGAATTTACCTAGTCCAACACTGCTGTTTTCTAACAAATAGCTGAGGTGGTCAAAAAGAGCTCCTTGATTGTGACAACTGATGCGGCAAAAATAACACAGGAATCGACAGCAGCTTGCTACCATCTTTGGAAAAGTAATCTCCTAAGAGAAGAAAATGCAGGTATGTAGAAGTAAAGCACACAATATTCACATTTAAGGGTTTATGACTTAACTCCTGTGTTACATTGTATCCAAAATGCTGCTATAAATGTGAAGCAACTCCCCACCTTTGACTCTCCTTCTCCCAGAACATTGACCATCACCTCCATTACAGTCTCGTGCATTCCCAGTGTCCTCATTAAGTTAGGGTGTTGGTAGAAGACTTTATTATTCATAATGTCTCTGTACACATGATCAAAATAATTTCACTGCAAGGTAAGCTTTTGTATTAGAATATTGCAACTCAAATAATAGGATTAAAAGGAATGCCAACTGTCTCCGCCTACCCAAGTCTTCTGATCATCAGCTTCTCTTCTTCTTTCCCCATGCGGACACTCAAGAGAGAACGAATTTGACCCAAGGAGGACAAGAGTGCCATAGTGTCCTCAGCTGACGAGTGGCTGATAGTATAAGTCTTTGAGAGAGGCTTCTCCATTTGTCCCCTGAGGCCCTGATACTGGTGGTACAGCAATGAGAAGATAGCCCTCACCAACTCAGAGTCTTCTATCTCATTCTCTTGAGCCCAGCGCACCATGGTCTCAGAAATCAAATGTTTGAGGGACCCTGCAGACACGTCAGTAGGAGAAAAGTAATGGTAAAAGCAGAGAATCCTACATTATATTCCATGAGAAGAAAAATAAGACAATCTTACTAGGACCATATGATTTAAGCATCTTTGTTTCACTGGAGGTCTTTTTACACCCAACGAGTGCTGTTACAAGACCGACAAGTTGATCTTTAAAAGACGTCCTAGTATCATCTTTATCCTCTGACGCTGTGTTGAGCTCAGAACCTGTACAATGTCAGCAAAATAAGATTTTTGTGATGTCAAAAGCAATTACACTAAGTACCTTCACAAAGCTTTTATAGACTCCTTGCCTAATAAAAACTAATGTATAGAATTTAGCAGTAAAAGACTCAGCAGTGCTCCCACCACAGTGTGTGTTGAGGAGGTGATGGAAGTCCTGCAGGAGGTGTTGAATTGCAGTGGGGCATGGACAGTTTTCTTTCTGCTCATCCTCTCTGAAGCTCAGCAGCATATTGATCTTTGGACAAGAAATTAATTAGACAAAAAAAAAAAAGTATAGACAATATGATAAAATACCAAAAGTATGTTGGGAACTTATGACTCAGCATGTCTTATTCTTGGCTTGTGCTTTTAAAATGCAAAGCTCAAGTAAAATGCACTAGCCAAAATTTGAAATTAATCATGTTCTTCTAATTATTTAAACGTTCATAAAGCTGTTTAAAGTCTACTCAACCTGCTCCTGTAGAGGTAGGCGGAACTCCTTTGTCTTGCGAGCGGTGAGCGCTGCAGACATGTTGAGTGCCTGCATGACTTGAGTGTAACGAAAACGTTGGTTCTCTTGCAGCTGATGCACAAAGTTGTCCGAGAACGCAACGACAGCTTCTACTCTGTGGCGAACTTGGCAGTCACACAAGTAGGATAGCAAATGACAGAGCTAGAAAGGAAAACATAGTTACTTGTGAATATACTGTTATAGGCCTAGAAATGCATCTTTGGCATCACGTTGAATGGAAAAGAAGAACATCTAGAGGAATCTGCTGTTTCATTCACCTCAAGTTTGACAGCTTCTGGAACCGTCATCTGAAGAAGCCCTTTTTTAATGATGCCACACCTTTCTGTTTCTTGTTCATCATCACTAGTTCCTTCTTCCTCCTCCTCCTCAATGGTTTCCCCATTTAAAGGGAACATATTTGGCTCAATCAGCCTAAGGACTTTCCCAAGGTCCTCATCTCCAAGAACACCCATGACCAGAAGGCAGTACAACAATTTTAAAAGAGGAACAAGCATAAGTTCAATATTGCCTCCAGCAGGATCCCTCACAGCTTGATTCATAGCCAAAACGCCAGCAGTCAACATTTCCACTGTTAGGTTCTTCAATATGTCCAGAGGGATCTCCGGACTGTCAGTGCAGGCCATTTCAACTGCACCTTCTGCTTCCATCCCATTGCCCCTGACATAACAAGGAGATGAAAAATGCATCTCTGGCTTAAGAGATGAGCTATGACTTGTGCTGGAAATGCCCTCTGGAAGCTGACCATTCTTCCCATCAAGACCACCATCAACAGGACTTGGATATGAAGAGATTTGTCTGGTCTGTTTGGCCAGAGGAACAATGTACTCACGGTTCATCATCAGACAGGTTGTGGTGTAGCTGCTTAGGTAAACCTAAATGCCAAACAGAATCAGTGTTACATTCTGTCGACTGATGGCATTCATAAAACACCTGAGCCCTGACAAGCTGGTACCTGAATAAGCAGCTGATAAAATGCCGAGCGAATCGGGCCAGGGAGGTGAGGGTTCTGAATGGCATAAAGAACCTGCGACTGGTCGACGTGACTGCAGAGAGCGTGGCAAACTCTGGTGTTGCCGAGGGCACATAACGAGCAGTAGAGGAGGAGGGTACGCAGGTGAAAGGTTAGGAGGTCATCAAGTTCCGACAGCTCCAAAATGTCAACACACCTATGTGGATATCATCACAAAGACGAGTTCAGTGTTGTGGCTGGCACAAAATCTAATTAAACCCTGGAAAAAGTGGAATTAATTTACATTTGCTGTGATAAATAAAGAGCAGATCACAGTGAAACAAGTGATTAAATACATCATTACCGTTTACAAGTTTCACAGCTTCATGGCACATTTAAAATCCTTGTATCTATTTACCTGCATTCATCAGGAATCTGAAGGGTCAAGACTTGTTGTGGCTCATAACATTGGATTCTCCAACCATGGTGTTCGTCAGGTAGATCTACCAACACTTTTAACTCGTTATCTGGTACTCTGGTCCAGGAAACAGGTCTAAGATGCTGGACCTTAATCCTCGGAGGGCACTGAGGACTGGGGTTCCTTCTTTGACTGCGAAGCAAACCTGATGACAGAGGCATCACATTCTGGAACAAGACAACAAATGCAATTTTAGGTGTCATGAAGATTACTTTTTTTTTTTGGCACATATTTATTTACCATAATATTCTGTCAATAGATTGTGTTGTTGTTAAACTGGCAAGTTTTAAATGATGAAAAACTAAGAAGAATCTAAAGTGAGATTAGGTAAACTTTCAAGTTTAAAGAACAAGTCCTTTGTCAAAAATGAGAGTAAATTAAATTAAATTGTGTTTTCCTGAGCCAGCGTGAGAACAGATAAAAGACAACATGACAAAAAGAATATGATAAACGACAACAATAACAAAAACAATGCAATAAAAGACAATAATAACAAAAACAAACATTCATACATGTAAACAAAAACAGACTAAATACACTAATGACTATATTACATCCATAAAGTACAGTCAGTGCTTGGGTTAAATGTATATAGGAACAATAAATGAAAATAATATACTGATGATTTTTTTAACTAATAATCAAATGTATTACCTTAATACTCTCTAAGTGAAACTGAAACATGTCATTGGTGGTGGGTTTGACAAAAACAGCAGGAAACAACTTGGAACCGGCCTCAACCTGGTTTGTAGAGAAAAAAAAATTGGTCAGATTAACAATGGAAGCAACCAGCGAACTATCAACTGAATAAACATAAATATCTTGTTTTCCCAAGTAACACATTCCAACATGTATTATTAAGGTTTCAAAGTAATAAAATACAATTAAAGGCTTACTATATCAAAAGATTAAGTACATAGGAAGAAAATAAGTTATATCAGGATAGTTTACTTTATAGAAAGTCAACATCTCCATGCCATTGGAGGTAAAGTTGAGCAATCCAGTTGCTGTGTCTACCAAACAGCCAATTTCCAGCCCTGCACTTCGTCGACTCTGAGACAGGCCTGTTGCCTCTCCAGCACACACCATGTAACAGCTGCATCGCTTTACGCTGTGCAAAGAATTTAGAAAGCATTATACATACATGAGTGACTGGAACGCTTCATACAAAAGCTGAAGCTATTCAGCAGTACAATAAAAACAATTTCACAGCATAGTACTCCGGTAAAAGAAGCGTAATCATGAAAGTAAATCAATACCAATATGTATTCCATATAAGAAAAATTGAAGTCATGGTGCACACAAACCTATCTAGAACTTTGCCACTTTCATCACCGAGGGTGACAGTCACGGTGCCGACACTGTCGCTGTCGAATGTCATGTCGTACTGATGGAAGTCAGAGGTCACCCAGCCTACCCACACGTTGAGGGGCTCCTGGCCTGGAAGAACCCTCACTGAATAGTAAAACTAAAACAGAGAAGTCAATAAATGTCACTGTTTGACATTCAAACCATGCTTTTTGTAGATGAATAGGTCAAATAATGTAAGTGTGCACGTGTCCTATTACAATTTGTTAAATTTTTGTCAACTTTGAGCTGGAAAATGACTAAATACAGCTAAAGAGCAAAAAACATTGTACTGTTCTAGTTAGCAGTTTCCATATTTAGTGCAATTATGTGATTGTGATTAGACTATACGAATTTCAGATCTCTTACTCTGGAGCTCTGGATAAGATGATCGTAGTTGTTTTTTTCCACAATGACGTCTTCAAGAAGCCGTGCAGATGAGTTGCTGCTGACTAAGCCTGGTTTTGTCTTCTTCAGCATGAACCTTGCAGCAAGCAGAAACAAATCAACTCCGACAAAGCACAATCATTCTTCAAAGATGACAGTGATTGTGTTAAAGCAGTGAGCCTGAACCTTTTATACTTCATCTGCATTCATTTCTTAATTTTTTTTTTTGTCTCATTCCAACTAAAACTTATTTTACAACTATGCTGTGCTCATTGCAACCAGACAGATGTAGAGATACCTCAGGAATAAAAATGGTATTTTGTGTAAGATGCAGAATTGCCTAACTTTTTTTGATGCCAGCCACTACAGACTGTGTAAAGCAGAATGGAGAGAAAGAAACAGGAAACAGAATGGGACTCAGATATGCTGCTGAAGGGAGAATAGAGAGTGCCAGCCTTTCTGCAGGGATGCAGCAGTATTCATCTCAGAAATTCTGGGTTTTTCTGTTTCTCACATCCCTATTCCGTGGGCACACAGTATGCTTGAATGTTTCATTAAAGATAATACCTATCTTTTAAAAGATATTTGGTGACAAAAATAAGGTTATTGGTATTCAATGGTGTCAAAAAAAATTGCCCCACTGAGGGTTTCTTTATCATTATTATATGTCTTCACCTGCTACAGCAAAATACATCATATTCAGCTTAAAAATGAATTGGGAGAGGACATAGAAACAAGTATATATAGTTTACCAATAATGTTTAAATTTTAATGGATGTAGTATGCTCTGTACATCAAAAAATTATTAGAATGTGTGGTCCCTCTTGTTCTAGATCCTTTTGAATGTATTATTTATTGAGCATTATGTACAAAACAAGAACGGAACCAACCCTAACCCAAGTCCAATGTGCCTAGTTTTCATATTTCAAACTATACTCAGTATTATTAACGTCTTTTCATTTTAGTGTCTTTACAACCTACCGTTGTTTCAGTTTTGATGTTCTGTCATGGCCATGATCCTTGTGGTTAAGCTCATCTCTTGAGCCAGCAAAGCTGTGTGCTGACTTCATCAGAACTTCAAAGTCAGAGTCCGTGTCCTCCGATTCTTTCCTCACTAAAACACAACGGGCATTAATTGCAGCATGGCCCTGGGGAGCTTAACTGGAGCAATTCAACAAGGTCACAATGGCACAATATCAGTAATCTAGACAGGATATAAATCTGGATAACTGCAGCTAGACCATGTACACAAATTCTAGTATTTCACCCTTCATTAATTTTTATGTGTTGCATTAGATACAATGCTATCTGGTCAAACTTAAAGCAAACCAAGCTAAAACATCATCGCCATACTTTAGTTGAAAATATGGAATAACATCGAACCTGAACTTGGAGTTACAGAGTTGGATGCCACTGGAAGCACAGCCTCTGCAGGTCTTCGGAGTACAGCAGCGCATTCGATGGGCATGCTGAGGCGATAAAAACCCATCTCGCACCCTCCACCGTGATGAGCCAACAACCGCTGAGACACTCTCAGGCTGGATAAGAAATCTGCTGAGCCCCTGACTCTAGTAACCTTGAAGGAGATTTGCACATCGTTTTTAAGATCAGTTTGGTGTCGAAGGAACTACATTTAACACAAAGTCCAAAAGATTTTTTTAATATAACCAATCCAAAAATTATTGCTTCATAATACAGCTTGTAAAACGCTTTTTAGCCAAGCTGCCAACCCACAGACCACTGAGCTAACCTGTAGGCTGAGATCATCATGCTGTATTGAAGTAAACTGAGCCTGTTTCCAGCTCATCCACAAAGTTGGGTCTCCAGACATATTATAGGCAAAAGGTTTAAAGCCTTCTTGCAGGCCACATACAGTAAAGTACTGCAGAGAGTCCACTTGGCGGCCCAGATTCAGCCTTCCCAGTTGGTTCACCCCAATACTGACCACAGGCAACAAGCCTGGAAAAGACAAAGTGAGATCAAATTTATAAAGTAAAAACAAAAATAAACACATTGAAGTCATTCATATTCAAGGATGGATCTTAAAAAAACATGAAAGTGTTTCTCATACCATCTCTGATCTCAAAGTCCTTGGCAGCCAGCTCTGATCCTCTGTCATTAAAGAGCAGCTCTCCATTGAGCGTGACCATCATGGTGCGGTCAGCCATGTCCACCAAGCAACCCACCACATCGCCTCTGAGCCACGGGCGTCCCAAGAGCTCACCCCCCTGATGGTACCACTGAGCCTGAAGCAACAGTGGCAGAGGAAGGAAACAGGTTTCATCCTTTGTGTAAAGCTACTTGTACAATGTAAAAAAAAACATGATTTCCAGAACAAGAGGAGGCTTTAAAAAGTTATTCTTCTATTAAAATTTATTGTGTAAAACTAAATGGGTACAGTTTAGTCAAAAAAAATATACTGGTATACCAAAGTATGGTTTGCTCTTAGTGATATATTATCATGAATTATGTCTTAAATGTAATGTAATGTTTGGTTTTGATCAGCTTTATGTGTGTGTGAGTATGTATATACAGTATATGATATATATATATATACAGGTAGTCCTCGACTTAAGGCGCCCTCGACTTACAGCAACTCGGACTTAAGAACGGGTGT
>JARVGQ010000001.1:47130040-47142111 GCA_031762355.1 Hypsolebias martinsi | reverse complement strand
AATTTAGTAAATCTGGTGTATGACCCAGTATCCACCATTACTGTGTATCTGTGTGCAGAATTTTAACCACTTAATTTGTACAAAAAAGTGAACAGAGTAACATTAAGTCATGATTGCAATTTTGTTGGTATTATCTGTCCATACAGCAAGTTTTCATGTCGGTATTCAAATAAGACAAGTATGCGTTTCACTGTACATGTGTACTGTGTAGTATTGTGGGGTGTCCTCAAGGGCCACTGTCCTGCATGTTTTAGAGCTGTCACTGCTTCAAAACACCTGATTTGAATGGATGGGTGATTAACAGGCTTCTGCAGAGGTGTTTCAGTCATTGATTTAGGTCCATTGGAGCAGGGCAACGAGTCAAACATGCAGTATAGTGATCTTCGAGGATCAGGATTGAACAGATTGGTCACTGATGTTGTCCTGTCTTTTCCAGGTTCTGGTTTCTCTTGTGTTCCTAAATCTCCTCCATGTCCTGGGTCTGGTGCCCCTCAAACGTTACTCCAAGTCTCTTGGTGAGCGGCTGCTGCTGCCTGCTGTCTGTAACGGTGTGCAAGCTGTGCTGGTCTTATGGGTGAAAGGCAGCAGCTCGTGTGCCGGCCTCTTTCTCTTCACCGTTCCTCTGCTGCCTTTGGTAACCATGGGTTTTAGTTTCGCCTTGAAGCTGGCGTCCCCACCATCCAATCACTCCATTGTTCTGATTTCCATGCTGAGTGTGATGTTTGTCATCATCACAGGTACACTTTAACATTCATTATGCAGGTTAAACAGAAAAGAAAGGATTTATATCATCAGCTTTTTCTTTTCTCCTTACAGCATCCAAGGAGGTTCCATGTATCGAGCCTTTGGAGTATTTGTACGCACCTCTAGCTCTAATCCTCCAGGGTGTTTCTCTGACCACCTTGGCCAAAGTGTCTGAAGCTGAGCGCCACCACTCCCCTGAAGCCCAAGCCTCGGTTTTTGACATTTTCTACACCCAGCTGGTCAACCAGAGCGGGGTGCTGGGCCTCCTGTGGCTGCTGCACCCAGACAGTCCCTGGCAGGTGTTGAGGCTGAGCAGCTGGAGGAACCTGCTCTTCCACGGATACCTGCTGGCCATCCTCCTGCTAGGGATGGTGCTCAACTTCATGGTTTGCATTTCAGCTCTGTGTGTGTCGCCGCTTGCTGCTGCGCTGCTTTACTCAGCGAGACACGTAGCTCAGCCATTCCTGCAGCTTCTGTAGTCGAAAAAAAATCTAAATATACCAGATAGGGAAGGTTTTACTAAAGTTTCACACTTGTGTCTGGAGCTCTCTGGCGCCCCCCATGGGGTTAATTATGAATATCTGTTGGATTTTTATGAAAAGTGATTTAGATCTGAAGTTAAAATCAGCTCATAAACAGTCAACACAGGCGTGTTTGTGCTACAAATTGTCGTTTAATCTTCTCAGGTTGAGTCCTGAGTAAATTATCGGATGGATTTAATTTGCTGCAGTCGATCTAATCTCTGATCTCGAAGGGAATCTGCACAACAAGCAGAATCTGGGATTATAGTCCCGTCATTAACTCGTCCTGCTCAACTACTGACCTTCGCTCAGAGACCATTGTACTTTCAACTCTAAAGCAACCATTTTAAAACATGTCAGTGGTGTAAGGCTGCTCCTGTTGTACGAGACATTTCTCATGAAATCATTTTTTTACAAGAACATCTAGGACTTTTAGGTAATATTTGACAGACGGTGTCAGTCAGAACTAAAACATCTAAAGGTGTTTTTGATCTGTCTCTTATGAACATAAAAATAAGCAATATCATGTCTATTTATGAAAAACTACAAATATTTAACCTTTTTTCTTATTGTTAGCTGATGCCAGTGTTTTTACTACCTGCAGTTTGACTTGCTTTGTGACAAGAACAGTATTTAAGAGCTTAACCTCTAAAAGGTTTAATCAGATCTTAAAGTGTTTCCTTTGTTGATTCTGATTCTTCGGATGAAAAGGAATTACTTATGAACTCAGTCGATGCTATGTTTGCTCATCAGTGTTAAAAGTTTTTGAATTGAGGTCCATGACATAACGACACCCCTGAATGAGTCTGGCTACTCAGATGTCAGATGAGAAGGGGTGATAGTGACACTTTTAATTTTTTTTTTTACTTTTTTTCATATTCTTAATTGTCATATGGTCTTAAAATAAGCTATTTGGGTTGCAGTTTTCCTATTGTGTATCTGCATTTTGTTTTAGAACCATGTGTTTTGTTGCGCATGCTTTCAAAGACAATTTGGATATTGTAATATTGTTGCAGAAATAACAATATTCTGTGCAAATTTAATAAAATTGAAGGCTGAAATTACAATATTTAGAAAAACTTTTATTCCATGCACTGGAAAAAAAACATCATCAATACACATATTACAAAACAACACAAAAAGCATGAATATAAACCTGCAGCAAGTTGGAGGACATTTGAGTGCACTGTTCATTAAAAAATATGGAATTATACGAGATATTCTTGGAATATTTTAGGCCACAGAGTGTTTTTTTTTTTTATTGACTTATTTTTATTTGTATATTAGAGTTTAGATCACAAGATGGGGAATAACCAAATAAGTTGTTCATGTTTTTCCAGTTGGTGGAAAAAAAATTGTGAATTTTCTGGATTTACTGACCTAAAACTGAACACATTTCTATTATATGCAAGTTTCTTTATTTAAAATTTGCAGTAAACTAGATGGATTTAAAAAAAAAATTTAAACAAACTTCTGCACCCGTTACATTTCTGAACTGTAAAAACAAGGAGTTATTCTAAAATGATAACCTTTATTATACTGAAAGCACAGGAATTTTCCGTAACATTTCCCAAGCTTCTGTGAAGCATTCCTTGATTTTTAATTTAAGTCCTCTTTTATTTTTCACCGTCTACGATGGATCGGAGTTGGGTGGCAGATGTAAGCCCAGGCTCTGCAGCAGGTTAGAAGCGGGTCCGGCCAGCCCCGCCTGGCTGCTGAGTGATTCAACGAGATTTGTGACTAAATTAACATCAATGTCTAAAGGCTGGATTTCTTCTTCTGCACTTTCCACTCCTCCATCCTCCTTGGAGACGTCATCTGTTGCTGATGAATGAGAGGAGCCATCTTCCATGGCAGGCTTGTAGTTCTGAAGAAATCATAAATATAGAGGTGTTCATTCAATAGAGCATTTTTATATTATCTGATATTAACACTGGGGAAAGCATACAGAATATAAATACTGTATTTTTCGCTGTATAAATTGCACCTTTTTGCATAAATTTGCAAGTCCTTTGACTTACACACAGAAGCAACTAATACCATATTTTTCACCCTATAAGTCGCAGTTTTTTGCATATCTTCTATGCCCTGTGACTTATCGGTTGAAGCAGCATATTTATGGATTTTTTTCCCCATATTTATAAACCAATTTTTGTTTGAGAAATGACCGTTTTCATTCAGACTGAAAAAAATGAGCAGTACCATTTCCAGCCACTAGATGGGAGCAGAGTAGTAGTAGTAGCCACATAGCTGTTGTATCATGTAATAGGTAAACGTGGCTATAACGACAAATTCAAAAAAGTTCAAGACAAAAACAACTGGACTTTATTTATTATACTTTGTTTTATTCTTGAACTTTTTTGAATTTACCACGTCCTGGATGACTGAGAATCTTCACCAGCTATTAATGACACAATCGGCTTGCCATGGTACCCCCACCTTCGTTCTGCTCGCTGCTTGGAACCGTCGAACCAGAAGCACCGCCCGGGCGAAATACAGCTAATTTGACCATTAAAGTGCATTTATCAAGTAAAAGTTCAACTGAGACACACCTTTGCTATAATGTCGAGCAAACAAATAATTGTTTATAAGTATTATTATTGTTAAATTCATGTTAAAGTCCTCCCGTGTACACTCCCGCGGCCGCCATTTTGCAGCCAATCGATTTTTGGAACAACACCGACCCTAATTTCCAGATTGTCAGCAGTAACGCGTAACAAATGCGACGCGTTACTAGATAAAATGTATACAGCGAAGCGACTTGTGTTTTTTTCCACTTTGACATTTTTGGACTGATGTGACTTATACGGCGGAAAATCAGAATCAGAATAAACTTTATTGTCATTGCACCGTGGTACAGCGAGAACATGTACGTACAGTCATCCGAAAGATGGGTGGAGTGTGCAAAGCTGCTACTATAAAAGCGCGGCCCTCTTATTCTTATTCATAATAATATTTTGCTTAGATGAGGAAAAAATACGGTAATACAAGAAGTAAACAACTAGGATTTACCGTCTGAGTGAAGCTTTGTCCTACGTTGGTGCTCAGCAGCTCCTGGTCCATTTGGTCCATGTATCTCTTGAGGCTCTCCAGAGTCTCTGCTCCACAAATCTGATCAGAGTCCTCTTCTTTCTCTTCATCCTCCTCGTCTTCATCTTCAAAGTCATCATCGTCCAGATCATCCGAATCGAGCTCTTCTTCTTTGCTTCCTAAAGAAATAAAATAAGTCAAAAGAGGAAAATATGGCAGGCTTTTTCACTTGAAGACATCTTTAGTAGCTTGTTTGTACCAAGGAGTTTATCCAGAGCGGTAGCCATAGAGTCGGGGTCGAAGCTAAAAGGCTGAGCTGCGCTGCTCCTTAAGTACAAGGGAAGAAAATGAGACGGTTCAGCTGACAAGTCAGAATAAGATACAAACTTTACTTTTTTTTCTCACCAGGGCAGCTCGGCCCCCTCATGTGACGATATGGCACTGAGGAAGTTCTTCATCCCCTGACTGACTGCTACCAGGCTGTAACCCGCCTCCTCTTCCTCCTCGTTATCCTCTGTTTTCTTTTTCTTCTCTGCTTCTTCCCCAACGTGCTGCTTCTGTTTTGTAGGATTTGAGGTTTTGCTGCTGATGTCAGCTCCACTGCTGCCTCTGTCCTGCAATAACTGCTCAAAATCCTGAGCTGTGATATCCAGCCAGCTGTCACCTGGAGGATGACAAAAGAAACAAAGTATGAGATGCAACAGAAGAAAAGTAAAGGTGAGGTTTGTAAGGAGGACAGAAACAGAAATAAGCTAGAGAAATTGCATTTCCTGTGAAAATGTAGTGTGAATGCCTATTGCTGAAGAACTTGCTGAAAAACAGCTGAAATTAGCTAAAAACACGCTGACATGTAGCTGAAATGGAAGAAAACTTAGAAGAAAACAGAAATAACACATATTTGCTGAAATAGGTTTAAATAAGCAGAAATTAGCACAAAAATAGGAAATTGGCTAAAAAAAAATCTGAACGTAACAAAAAGTAGCTGAAAATTAGCAGAAATGGTGGAAAGAAGCTTAAGCTACCACAAGAAAGAAGCTGAAATTAGCTAAAAAAAAAAAGAGAATTAGATCAAAAAACTAAATTTAGCACAAAACTGAAATAGCAGAACAAGCTAGCAGAAGAAAGCAAAATGTTTGCTGAGAAGCAGAAATTAGCACATGAAATGGAAATTTTCTGAAAAATGCTGAAATTGGGAGAGAAAAAAACAGCTGAAAGTAGCTAAAAAAGGCAGAACGAAACTTTACTCACCAGAAGTTTTTACTGAATTAGGCTGACAAAAATTGAAATTACTGCAACAATATGGAATTAGTTGAAAAAGCTAGCATAAAACAGCTAAAGAGTAGCTGAAATAGCAGAAAAAACTGAAACTTGCAGAAATAAGTTGAAAGGAGCAGAACAAGCTAAAATGAGCAAAAAGAAGTTAGAAGCACCAAAATGGTGTAGTTAGCAGAAATAATCTGAAAGTATCACAAAACAGCTGAAATTAGCTGAAAGTTGCTGGAAAAAAGTTTAAATTTGCACAAGGAAGCTGAAAGAAACTGAACCAGAACAAAGTGTGAAAGGAGCAGTAAAAGGTTGTAAACATTTAAAGATTTGAAAGATGTAAAATGAGCTCATTTCATTTTCTGAGAGAAAAAATGGCAGACAAGGCAAAATATTTCAGAAAGCTAAAGTTGCACCAATACCAAAAGTCAAAGCAGGATTATCCAGGTCTCTCTTGTAAATGAGTCCTCGAGGCTCAATGAGATTAACCTGCCTAAATAAAGGTTGAATGAATACTGACCGAGCTGAAGGTTTTGATAAATGATTTGTTGAAATACAGAACAAAGTAGTTTGAAAACTGCAGGACGAGAATCGCGCTGAAAACCATACGAAAGAAAACTGTATCACAACAGTGTGAATGTTTATGAAATATTCACACTTTTAGCAGGAGGGTGAGAACTATTGTCATACAAACACCACATTATTAACTTTACAGCAAGTCAACTAGATATTCTGACAGGCTGGATGAACATTTTCAGTTTTTACTCACTGTCCTCTTGGGGGAGCTGTGACTCGAGTTTCTTCAACTCCTCCAAGTTGAAGGGGTTGCTCTGAAGCAGTTGCAGAACTTCCTCACCTGGCGACGGAGAACTGGAACAACACGCGCAGAAAACACATTCAGACTATCGAAGGCAGAGATGTTCTCACAACTTGAATCGTCCACGTAACCAGATGGAGCGATATGCACAACAGTCTGTACCTCAACTCTGACGCGACAGACTGGTTGAAGAAAACTTCTGCAGCTCTTAAAAGTTCTTTGTGAAGAGCTGAACCTTCCAGCTCCCCCTGCATTAGACAACAATCACATCTTAGTCATTGCACAGTAAAGAAATGTTGGTTTTCTTGCCTTTTTAAAGAAAATGAGGCCACATAACATAGTGTGACTGACCCGGAAGTAACCGTTCCATTTTAGACTTTCAGAAAAGGCCTTCCACTGAGGGTTGCAGCTCACAGGAGCACCAGGCTCTGAAGATGGCAGCCTGCACTTAGAGCACAAGATCTCAAAGCCATGAGCCTGAGAGCAGAACACAAACACGACACAGAGTTTCATTTTACACTCGTACAGCAACTTGATTATAACAGACGCTAAATAATGGAAATAAACACAAATGACACTTTACCAGTTTCATGCCAAGCTCATGAGCCTTATACTGGGGATGAGAGCAAGGAGGCAGGCTGAAACCGCTCCTCCGGTCTGGGATAAAATGTTGCTGCTGCAGCTGGGCGTACAGGCAGCGGGTGAACGTCACCTGGAAATACATACATTTAAATTAAGAGGATTCCCCTAAAACCTGAACAAGAAGTGCTATGATTAAAAATGATCATTAATATCTACCAAAGTGAGGACTCTTGTACTGGGAGGAAAGGTCCTGAAGCTTCGACAGGCCTGGAGGTCCACAGGATCTCGCAGATAAAAAGCTGAAACTGCAGGGGCGACCAAGTCTGGACGCAGCGCCAGCACAGTGGCAATACCTGCAGGTATGAAGCAGTGGGCACGATGGAGGTTACCCTGAATCTTCTCTGGAAACCTAAGTGAGAAACAAGAGATTTGATGAGTTCACATTTTTTTTTATATATTTGTGGTTAAAAACAATATTCCATGCTGATACTTGAAACTTTACAACATTTTACAGAGCCTGTGTGACCCTCGTTGGTGTTTGTTATCACTAATCACAAATCTGCTGAGCAGGAATGCAGAAGGTTGTGTCAACAGTATTTATCAGCCGATGTTTAGTTAAAGGTTTATTACTGTGTGAAACCCTCTCACCCTTTTAGCCTCTTCTTCAGAGCTGAACGTATCTTGGGGCTGGCCTGACAGACTTCTGAGTCAGCAGAGAGCAGCATCAGAGCTTGTGTCACACTGGGCACCACATCACGTGGGAAGCCCAGTGAACTGGATTTAGAAGGGCAAGGAAGGATGTGCAACTCTCCCCTATAAAGAAAAACCTGCAAGAAAAAAATAGTGAAGTAGTACAGTCAATATCAAATGAAAATCATGAAAACATGTTTCATTGTGTGACTCTAAATTAGTATTACCACAATTATTTTACTTTTTTTATATAATTGTAGCTTTGTTTTCTTGCTAAATAACTATGTCTACTTCAACTACTTCAGTTATTAATACATTCAGTTCAATCAGGAAATGGGTGCTATGGCTTCTGGGTTTTGTACATTTTTAATTTTTCTAAATATTTAACATTACTTACAAGTATTTTCTCACTAAAACACAACAAGATTTCTTGAATTCATTCAAAAACAGTGATCTCTTTGAGGTTTGCTTCAACATACTTGCTCTTTTTGCCTTTAAGTGCTACTTTTAGCTTTTAATTAGTCTTTGCTACATTTTGCTATTTCCGTAGTTATTCATTTTCTACTTTTAGCTTTTAATTAACATTTTGTTACTTTTGCCTATTAGCGAGACATTTGATATTTATAAGAAAGTATCAGGAAGGAATATGGAAGGATACTTGCCTTTTACTATTTTCACCTGGCCTATTGCTACATTTAGCTAGCCTGAAGTTCACTTTAACTTTTAGCTGGCATATTACTACTTTCAGTTTTTAGTAAGCCTTCCCTACTTTTAGCTTCTAGCTAGCCTTTTGATACTTTCAGCTGGCCTGTTAAGTTTTAGCCTTTAGCTAACCTGTTTCTGTTTTTAGCGTTTAGCTAAATTTAGTTTTAGCTAGCCCATTGCTTCTTTTCCTTTTATCCGTCATTAGATTCTTGTGC
The DNA here is from genome assembly GCA_031762355.1 of Hypsolebias martinsi. Lineage (NCBI taxonomy): Eukaryota > Metazoa > Chordata > Actinopteri > Cyprinodontiformes > Rivulidae > Hypsolebias > Hypsolebias martinsi. The sequence goes on along the minus strand of JARVGQ010000001.1, from coordinate 47,133,544 downwards.
TTGAATTTGAGCATCAAGGAGATTTAAAAACCAAAAAGGTCACAAGAGAAAACTTCAACTGAAGTGCAATGACAATTGTGCATTGAGTCAATATGTTCAAAAGAATCCTCAACAAAAACTGGTCCACTAGAACTATAATGAATGTAAATGTCACACAAAAACAATAAACGCCTTAATATCTGCCATCTTATCACTCACTCTGTTTTCACTTGTGTCTGGGTTCAGCCATTTGGGAAGATAATCTGCTGCTTCAATAAGAAGAAACTCCCCATCATTGTCCTCAACACTGCACAAACATATGAAAGTTATAAGTAGTGAGACAACTTGCACATAACTTAGACCATACAATCTTCTCACCTGGCTGCGAGCTCTGCGAAAGCCTCTGTAATTTGCTGCAGGAGGTAAACAATAAACCATTCGTCCTCAATGTTGTCTCCAAACTGAGTGCTGCCTCCAATGTGTGCAGGAACATCGCCTACCAAAGTACACACATATTCAGTTTTACTCCTTGACCTTTAACTGAGTAACTATCTAAACCTGTTGAGTAAACGTTACCTTTCTCAGGATGATATCTGAGGTTGAATGACTGATGCTGCCAGATGTACTGTACCAAAAGTGGAGCAACTTTTGCTAAAATCTCTTCTGTCAGATGTTTAAGGCGTTCTTCAGTCTGCTGTGAAGTTGAACCGTCAGCCTTGATCAAGAAAAGTTTGTACTGGACCATATCTTCCTGCATCCTCCTCCTCGGCAGGGCGTCCATTGTACTTTGTTGTTACTACGTGTGGAAACAGTTAACTTCACTAGCACCAAGTCCGTGCCAGACAACCTTACCGTGTTTGTTTCTAAATGTGACGGTGCTGTGAGGATCCCTATCATTGCAGAAAATTAAATAAAATTAGGTTGTAGTCAAACATGAAGCGTTGTTGTCACGTTACTTCCTCTGTTTAGGTCCTTCCTTGGCATCTAGTCGACAGCCCCTAAAATCTTTTACATAGTTCCTACCATATGTATTTAAATTATAGATATTCATCTAATAAAATATGGTATTTTACCTTTTTAATCATAAATATGTATTCTGATCTAATGTTTAGTTAAAATCAACTGATTTGTTTTGAATTTTCGTCAAAATTACGATTCACATTGAACGGAAACATTTCATAAACGTACACTTTCTAAAGGCATGCTGGTAAATGTAGTTAAAACAGCTCTGGCGCAGAAGCTGATTTCCCATGAGGCCGCGCGGTTCAGGACAGGAGCTACGTATCCATGACAGCCGCGCAACTGTTGTCGTAGGTGGTGCTAGCGTTAGCATTAAAAAAAAAATACCGAACCCTAGTGTCTGAACATTCATTTCGAACTACAAGCCTAACTGGCAAGCAGTTTCCGGACCACACAGGAAATAATATTTAGCTTACTTTTAGAAGAAACATATTTTAGGAAATTTTACAGCGCCATTAGTTGTCCCTTATTGTCATCGTCCATGTAGCGCTCAGTTTTTACGCGTAGCCTCCCCTAGCATCACCTCCCTGTTCAGCAGCGTTTTTGAGAGGGCTTTCTTTTTTTCCTGCGGACCAACGACAGGAGAAATGTTGGAGCACCTCTTAAATTGTCCGCAGCGAGTCCAAGAAGCAGAGACAAGGATGCGAAACGTGGGCTTGAGCCCATAAAACGGAGACAGAATGATTTCACGATACAACAGGAGACCTGTATCCCACAGACTGGAGATGTGAGTAGAATCACAATACAGTACAGACATGTTGAATTTGCTAGCTATGCTTTAAAAATGTGTTTTTCCAGCTGTCATGGTTTAAAACGCCTGGGAGAAAGTTGCTGCAATGTGAACTGCAGCCATATTTAGGTACATTTTATTTGTACTGATGTAGTTACACTTAATCAGAACTGATCCTGCTTTAGTCAGACACATTGTACAAGATACATGTATTGTGCGTACATTGCTTCAGAAAAAGTGTTACATTAAGGTAATTTAGATGATTACAAAAATATTAAGCAATATGTTTTTATGATTATGCATCTTTTGTGCAGGCACCTCACAATCACTTTTGCAGCACAGTCGAGGCATAAATGCCATTTGTGTAGAAGTTACTAATAAATTGGCTCTGTAAGATCCTTGGAGACTTGCAATAGTTTCCAAGCTTTCCTTTTCACGACAGAGTTGGATTCCCAGAAATCTAAAACCTGCTTCACCTTACATCCACTTCACATGTAAGGTCTTTGATTTTGTTGAGACTGAGCTGTTCAGACCCTCTTATAGTTGCCGTTCACACAAAAATCTAAACGCAGCATCATTCTTTCAAAATATCCCATTATGTTGAACAGTCTAAAAGTATGGGGTGCCGTTTGTAAAGTTACACAATCAAAAATTAACATCAATATTGTGGTTTATTTATTAGCCTTTCATAAGGAAAAAAATGTTTTCAAAGTCATATTTTCACCATCTCATTCATACATTTATAAATGGCATAGTTCCAAACTAAATATTTATTTTGCAAGCTACATATTTAGTTTACAAACTAAATACTTAACTGGCAAGCTAAATAATTAGTGAGCAAGCAAAGTATTTAGTTCCACACTAAATATTTAGTTTACAAACTAAATGTTTATGTCCAAGCTAAATGTTTAATTTACAAACTAAATATTTAACTTGCAAATTAAATATTTAGTTAGTGATCTAAACATCTAGGTGTAAATTAAATATTTAATTTACACCTAGCTGTTTAGATCACTAACTAAATACTTAACTTGCAAGTTAAATATTTAGTTAGCGAGCTGAAAATTTAGCTCCACACTAAATATTTAGTTTACAAACTAAATGTTTATGTCCAAGCTACATGTTTAATTTACAAACTAAATATTTAACTTGCAAATTAAATATTTAGTTAGTGATCTAAACATCTAGGTGCAAATTAAATATTTAATTTCCAAGCTAAATTTTTATTTTCAAAACCAAACATTTAATTTCTAAACTAAATATTTAATTTTCTAACTAAATATTTAGTTCGGACGTAATATTTATTTTCCAAATGAAACATTTAATTTCCAAAATAAATATTTAATTTGCTAACTAATATTTAGCTTGAATACAAATAACATGGTGAAAATCTGACTGAAAAAAAGGCAAACCAAAATATTGTTGTTAGTTTTTCCACTGTGTAACTTTACAAACGGCACCCCATATTATTAGGGTATTTTTAAGTTTTATGGTAGCAGCACATAAGAAAGTTGGGGCTGTAAAAATGTTCGGAACAAGAAACAACTAGAGGAGCATTTAGCAACTAATTACTGAAGGTTAATTCACAACAGGTCAATGGGAGGACTATGTATAAAAACTACTTTTGAGAAAGGCTGAATCTCTCCATGGGCAGAGGTTTAAACAAGAACGAGCTGGTGTTATTTACAAAAATGATGGAAGTACAGGTAGTCCTCAACTTACGAACGGGTTCCGTACCTACAAACCGTTCTTAACTCGATTTTGATGTAAGTCGA
>JARVGQ010000001.1:47082325-47098071 GCA_031762355.1 Hypsolebias martinsi | reverse complement strand
CTGTATTTTGGTACAACGATAATAAAGCTTATTCTGATTCTGTTTATGTTTTTTTATTTGCTTTGATTTTATCCAAACAACACCCCACAAAAATATCAGTTTTGAAGCCTTTATTCATAAATTCGAAGCCATTATTTTCTTCTAAGTTTTCTAATGTGTTATGATACTTTTGTACAAAGCAGTCAAGAAAGTTAGCTCTAAGACACTTATTATTGTGTGCTTTATTGAACTACAATGTGCTTCTGATAAAGACTTGATAATAAAGGCAACATTTTTCATTTTCTGTCTTAAATCAATCTTTTGTACTTTTTGAAGATAATCAACTAGTCTGCTTTTAGAGTAATGATTCTTATAAATATTAAACTGTTGGAACATCCCTTATAGCTCTCTAGTTTTGCTCCATTATGGTACTGTAGGAGTCTTCACTGTTATGGTTTCCAAGTTATTTCCCATAAAGCAATTCATGCATTCTGGTAGTACAGTGTTGCATTTCAAGAAGCGAGGAGTCATGTTCCTCGCTCATAATTAGCGTCTAGTTGAGGTGTAAGTGACTTTATGTAAATGAGACGCGTCCCAGAGGACGTCCTGCTTCTATAATCTGAAGACAAACCAGACAGTTGTTGATTTTAAATGAAGACAGGCTCAAAAACTGCATGACATGTTTCTTCCATCAAACATTTTCAGGCATACACTTTAGCAAACTATTTACATAACCTCAAAGAGACATGAAAAAGTTTCCAGATGGACTTTTATGTTGGCCTGAACTAAATCCAGAGGCAGTGCAGGCTGTAAGTGAGAGCTTTTATCCAGCCTTCATTGCTGTTTCTTTTCTCAGGACCGGTCTATGTCCTGGGACACTGATGTGTTCAGTCCTTGGGCTCTTTAAGATCCTTTAAATTCAAGTCTGATCTGATAGATCTAATTTAATCTCATAAAAAAAAATTGAACTGGAGAAAAAAAGACAAGTCTTAAGATTAAATATTCACCACTCAGCTCTGTAGATGGTAGAATTGGACAGTTTGCCATTCTGCTAATGTTCTTCAATCTTATTAACGAAGCTCGCAGCTGTTGTTCCTTAACTTTGTCCTGATCTGATCTGATTGAAGAAAGAAAACAAGCTACTAGGTAAAAGTATATAAAAAAAGACTCGATTGTTTTCCACTGATCTCATTTCTTATTCCCATTCCAGCCAATCTGCTTCTTTACTTTAGCTCTTTAGGTCTAGTTCAATGGAAACGCTTTAGCACTTCATGTACCTGCGAGTTCGTCCCTTAGGGAGAGTTACAGAGGTGATCTTTCCTTCTGGTAACCATGTAGTCGGGCGAAGTGGCACCTCATTCTCAGGCGCCAAAGCCGAGTGGACCAGGGGAGAGCCACAGATCAGTGCCAAAGCTGCGCCGTAACACCAGGACAGTGATGTGGGTGCCATCGCTGGTTCTGGCTCCCCTTGCTCTGCCACTTGCCGTCCTTTGAGCTTGTGGATTTCTCCCAGACTCTGAAAACGCACAACGGAAAGGTCAAGAGCATCAATCAGGGCCTCGCCTGCAACAAACACTCACGGCGATATGAGACACACTTAGTTCAACTTTTACTGGACGATCCACGCAGACACTAAAGAGCTGCACCGACTTGATGTATCACTGATACGAAGAAACATCCTCTCCTATTCAGACGGAATTATTCATGTTGGGGATAAGAAATCTCTGCTTTATTACTCTGGGATATGTGAGTAGCACAGCTTGACACTGTAAAAAAAAAAAAACATCGCACCACTTTTCAAAGTGTGAAGTGGGTAGCTAATGTGGTTTGGAAGTTGATGCCTTCGTATCTACATGTCTATTTTTAGCTGGAGGGGTTCAAACGGGTCTAATCTCTAAATTTCTATCACTTTGCGCTGGTATTTTATCAGCCCATACTGCTGAGGAGACGAGGATGCAACGAACACCTGTGGTTTGATGCACCTGATCAGCATAAATTCATGCACCAGACAACAAAAGGAGCTCGTATTAGACACTTTGCTCTCTTTATTTAGTCTTTCTCACACTCTATTAGTGCTCTGCAGTCTTGTTATCTGTATGTGGGTGAACTGTTTCGTGTCTGGTTCAGTGATAGTAATTGCAGGTCCCAGTGTTTTTCTTGCTCTCCAGAGAAAAATGCATTCGTTCAAAGTCACGCCGCCTTCGCTCCTTGCACACCCTACCCTCACGTAACAAGGTGTTTTATGTCAGCGCCGTGCCCTATAGATCAGATGACAATCACGGTGGAAATCACGGAGGCAGCTACAGAAGGTACATCAGACACTTTTGGGCCCCGGGACACTCCGACATCCAAACTCACAAACCGACTCAAGGCTTCAAAGTCGCACAGAAGCGCCTGCTCATTATCCTCACGCAGAAAGGAGGGAGTGAACGACCCATAAAGCTTTAACTGAGAGACATGCAGAGGGAGAGGAAAGAAAACACAGACTGAAATGGGAGGGAGGAGAGGATGGGGAGACTGAGGGGAGGGGAGGGATGTGGAAATGGAGAGCAAGAAGAGGAGGATGTTGGAGTAATTACATGGAAGACGACAGAGAGAGCGAGAGAGGCAAAGTGGGGGGGAAGTGACGCTGGGAGAGCGATGGATGGAATGAAGAAGAGTCAAAAACATGATGTGCTTCTGAGTCTGAGACATATGAAGCCGACTGGTGTTTGCTTGAGCCAAATGTCCAGGGCGCCACACATCACCAGACGGCTTCACAGCCTCACACACTCCCCCTCAGTCACTTGACGAAGATGAACACACACACACACACACAAAGAAAAGCTTTGCAGGGCCTGTTTCTTCAAAACGAGCCCCACTGATAAAATATGCATAGACTCCTCAACAAATTATGGCCAATTGAATTTTCATAAGGCCCAAAAAAAAAAATAAAAAAAAACAGCTGGGTCTTTTTTTGCTTTAAAAGTAGGAGCTTGGTTAAGTTAACTACAGCCCTCTATAAATAAATACACACTTCACTTTAAACACAGGAGCTCCTGACAGAGCTTTGATGGTCCAGCTCTCTGCTCAGCTCCCGGCTTCTTCTTTCCATTTTGTTTATCCCAGACTCTCAAATGTCTGCTTTTATTCTGGACTCCGTTTGGGCTTTTGATTAACTCAAGCCCTGCTCTGTTTGTCCTTTTCCGTGTCCTTCTTTGTTTTTTTTTGCTCCATTTGTTTGGAAGTTGCTCAGTCGGTGTGTGCTATCTGTCTGCACAGAGTCTTCTGTCTCCCTGGGCTCCGGCAGGACCATCTGCCTTCTGTTATCTGTGAGCAGGGACAGATTAAATGGCATGGGGTGGTCCCTGCAGGATCCGTTGTCCCCCCCATCACCACCGCCACCAAAACTACAGCGTGCAAATGAACCGGCCTTCTGATTAATAAAAAGGGTTGACAAGATGACAGCGGGGCGACTAGCATTGATCATGGAACTTGATAGGATTTCACGGCTGATTTTCTACCTCCCCCTGCGTGTCCATTGGAATAAATGAATCCCTTTCCTCTTGTCCTTACTTTCCACTGTCCCTTTTGTGCTCGGATGTCTCCTCCTCCTCTGTTTTAGTCTTTTGCAAACTTTTACTCTGATACATTTTCTCTGCCAGTTGTCTAAAATCAGTGTTCTTCTCTGCTGTTTTTACTAGTTGGCAGAGTGATGGGGGGGGGGGGGGGAGAAAAAAATACATGAGCACAACATTTGAAGTTAAAAACAGCCGTTCACTCTCAACGTGCCTTGTTTCCACCCTCAGGAGTCAGAAACAAGTAAGTCAAAGAAAGAAGTTGCTGATTGACTCAGACACACACACTCATGCTCTGCAAGGACAACATACATGGGTGCATCCCCCTTACCTTCTCTCAGCCTACGCTTTCTGTGGTGCAGGGAGCGAGGGATGGGATCAAATGAGAGACGGAGAGAGAGGATGGAGGATGGAGGATGGAGGAGGAGGGGAGGATGAGAGCTGGTTGCGAGGAGAGGAGGAGCGACAGCAGGTTGTTGTTGTTGGGTGTTCCACTGACTCCCTTCTCCCGTGAGGTGCTGTAGTTCAAGGAGGTGTTTCCAAGCCAGCTCAGGTGTCCCCTCCCTGGGGTCCCTGTGCTCCTCTGCTCCCTGGAGGCTGCTGCACCCACTTTGCCTCTCAGTCCTTCACACGTGGAAGCTCGTCCTGTTAAACGCCGTGTGAATGTCATCCGGTCGACGAGGCCTGCGTCCCTCCCCTCCCGTGATTCCTGTTGTAGTGAACGCAGCTCCCTTGCAATTCAAATGGGCTCAAGTGTGACTGTGTGTGTGTGTGTGTTAGTGTATCTGAATGTGCAATCTGAGAGTGAGGGAGTGAGTGGGCTGATGGTGAGGTCGCCAAATGGGGGGAGGTGATGAGAAAACAGGGAGGGGAACGCGGGAGCAGAGTTACAGAATGGTTAGAGGTGATGGAGAAGTTAAGCACTGTGCACACCAGTCAGGCTGCTCCCATAATGTTTCTGCAGTAAACATCTTGTCTGGAGAGCCACGGCGCGTTGCTTTTCACTGACAAAGACCTTAAAATAAAAGGTTTTAACAGCAACAGGTGTGTTAGAGAAAAGTAAAAGAGAAAGAAATGCATGTCACCCCTTCTTTGTTTGGATCTGTTAGCGCAGAGCATGTTTTGAGCAGCATCACCCGGTTCAGAAACTTATCAGTCAATGCACATTTTATCCAAATCCAAGATGGCAATTCAAGGTTGGACCAAACAGTTATTTCTCAACATGTTGGTTCAAAACTTATCAAAGACGACAGGCGTTTCACATCCCCTCAAGGAATGCTAGACCTTTAATTTTATGATGCAAGCAGTGTTCAATATTAAATAGTTCTCCTCCTCTTGTTTTTTTTTCATCTTTAATTTACTAGACATCAGACTACAGCAAATATAAATATTAGTCGGTATTCAGCCCGCATCGAGCCGCTGAGTTTCAGACTAATATCTATCATTATAGAAACATGTATTCTGCTGTTTAATGGAATTGAAAGCGACCAGACGGAGATATTTAAAGTCCATAAACAGCCCAGCCATAATGAAGGCTTCGTGTCTTCAACCTACAGGTCAAGTGCAGATCTTGGAGGGCCGATGGCATTCATATCAGTGGCTCTCCAACCCCACCCAGCCCCTCTCATCTCCACACACTGCTGGGGCTCCTCATGAACCCTGTTCTCAGTCCCTCCTGAGTTCTTTAATCAATATCATCAGGAAAATATAAAGAGCTGAGCTAACTCCTCCTTTTCCTTTTTTTTTTTCTTCTGATGGGGCCTTTTCTCACTCTTTCACTTCGCACTTCAGCATATAGGGCTATTGAGGTCGCTCTGAATGGGTCCCACTCCACCCTGAGGGAATATTGTCTGACCACAGAGAAGAATCAGAGAGAGAGAGAGAGACAGACAGAGAGAGAGACCCCTTCTCCTTTCCTGTCTGCCTCTTCAAAGAAAAAGAAAAACGTGGCACTATTAATAAATGTATCACTTCAGCTGACATTTTTTATTTAATTTTATTTTAGTGAGGCTGCTTCTAAACTTTTTTATGCAAGCCCACCAGTCTTTCACTCACTTTTCTTGGCCTATTTTTGTAACTTATAAGTTGCATTTGGGTGCATGGTGAATCCTGTAAGACAGGGGGCTTCCAAATCTCGCAAACCCACAAACTACAAAATATGTAAAGAAACATCAACTGTTAGAATGTTTTAACTTTTACTCATTATATTATTACAGCTGCTGAGCATAAACATGTTATTATGTTTTAAACACTGTATTATATTCCCACTGGAAACTTTTTTTTTCAATAAACTGTTCACCAGAAGAACAAAACAAAATATATCTCAAGTGTATTTATCTGGAAATGGAAAAGACAGATACAAATTGCCCTAATGGGCAATTTGTATTATTATTACAGTACAGTACTATCTTCTTCTCTCCAGCATTCTGGGGTCTCCCTATAGCGCCCCCTGGTGGCCCCCACTTTGAAAAACACTGGTTTAAGATGTAAGGTATCCGTCGGACTTGGAATGAAGCAACATGTTTTTGGGTAACACAAAGTGAGAAAGCAGCCACTGAATGAACATCTATAACTGATTAACTTTTTGGAGATGGCCCCATTCAAGATGGCTGCCACAGCTAAGCAAGATCAGCAAACACAAAAATGGCTATGACTTAGCCACTTATCCATACAGAGCTAAACGTTTGTGTTGGTCGCTGAGAGTCGCTTCCAATGCATACTCTGCACGATCGCTGATTGCACAAGTTTTAGCAATGACTATTAAAGTCACCCGTGTTTGTTAGCAAATTAGCTAAACAGCCCTTTAACTGTAGGAGTTCCAGTTTGCTCCTCAACACCTGATGGCACCAACAAGCTGTGGACCATTCTCCCAATGAGCTGTAGGAGTATAAATGGCAGTTGATGACTTCACTTCGACGATGGTGTGTTATCTGCCCATTAGTTGTGTTCCTTGCCACTTTACCATTGCCTGAGATTTGTAAAGACTAAAACTTGTTGTCACATGTTTCAGCACTGACGCTTGTGTTGCTCCTGTGCCCTGGACCTCCCTGGTTACATCTTGAAATCTCCTGGTGACTCCTCCAGCCGTTCATCCTTTTCCACCGATCTATGGAACCTTTGTGGGACTTCCTCGTTGTGACTACTGGTCTGGAACCATTCATCCATGTGATGACCTTTTCCTATTCAATATCTTGAATCATCCTCAAGGATCCAAACCATCATCATAATTCTTGTCCTTGCTCTCCAGAGTTCCAGTCCCTCCCAGTTGGTAGCAGTCAACTGTTGGTTTTACCTGTTGTAAATAACCACTGTTAAATTGTTCCTCGTCTTGGAGTTGTTCTTTCGGTCATGTACTATCTGGGTGAGTAAATTCTTACATTAATGGATTTTAATAAAACTCTCAGAAAATCATGGTGGTCATCTACAAGTGTTGAACTTTTGGAGACACTCTAAAATAAGATGGACAACACAGTTAACCCACATTGGCCAACACATAAAAGACTATAACTCAGACAGTTTTGTAGATATGAAGCTAAAGTTTGTCCTGGCAGTAGCTGAGAGTCACTTACATCACATAATCTGAGTGCTAATACATCTCACAAGACCTCACGAAACTGCATGAGATCGTGCATAACATTATGTCCAAGGGTTGGTCAATATGGTTGTAACTATTTACAGAAAGTGAGTGCAAAATTCTAAATTGGCATAATTGTTGGGAGAGAAAAAAAAAGCAAAACAGGCTTTTTACAAATTTATTGTGCAAAAAAAAAAAGTCATGCATAATGTAATGTGTCCTTGTATTGATGATAGGGTATCAGGGGGTCTTGGGATGCAGGCTTTCTGGGTTATCTGGTTTTGTAGTGTCTGAGTGCCGGTCTATATGGACAGAGTTGCAGGCTAAGCGCAGAGATGGAAAGAGGGATTAGGTGGTGTGGAAAGACGATGGAAAGAGACTGACAGAAAGAGATGAGATGAAGGGGACACGGTGTAAGGGGGTGTGTGTGGAAGCTGACGACGGGTTAACAGGAATCTTTATTTTTAACAACGTGTCATCACTAGCCGCCCATCTGCTCCTGTGCTGTCAGAGTCCCTTGGGAGGATGTGTGTGTAAATGTGAGAGATAGAAAGAGGGAGATGCATGCAATCCCATCACAGATCACATCAGTGATCAGCCCCCCGCAAATGAGGAGCAGAGGGGAGAGGCAAGGTTAGAGAAGTGGGTGGGCGCTTGAATACGTGCCTCTCTAATATCCAAGGTGAACGGATGTGTGCGTTCGTGGTTTATTGAGATTAGTTGGGTTGATCTACAGCCGCCCCTTTCTGTGTTTGGATGGGGGATGGAAGGTGGAGATGGTGGACTGAAAGTAATGAGAGGGAATCTATTAGCACGGGGGGTGGAGTGGTGGATGAGTTGGGGGACACACAAAAGAGTGAACAGTGGTCAGAACAGGCCCCAGTAAATCATTTATTTATCAAAATGGCCAAACTCTGCTTTCTTTCTTTTATTCTTCTCAGTGGTTTCTTTTCACATACCGAGACAAAATGCATCCCTCCAGTGGTCCACTCCACTTTATCCCCATTTTGAGAGAAATTTTAGGGGAATGAAAACATTTTGTTTGGCAGGAAGCAGTCTTTAGTCCTCATTAGCCTCATTTAATCATCTCAAACTCCCTCCTTCTTCTGACACCTCTTTCTCACCACCATCCTCCAGGTGTAGTAAATTTAGAGGCTTATTGGTTCAGGCCCTGTCACAGCAACAAGTCAAGCGCAGGTCACACACGTCCTCCTGGATGTTTGCTGCACAGAAACGCACTTGTGAGGAACTCAAACCTGCAACAGGAGTTTTGGGGTCGGTGCACGCATCTGAAAAGTCTTGCATTCTGTACGTTTCCTGACTTCGTTTCAAACATTTTGCATCATGCGCCGAGATTCTATTTGCAGAAAGGAAATGTTCTCCAGCATGAAAGGCCTCGTCTTTTCCGTGCAGTTTGTCTTTTTCTTTCAGTTTATTCCTGCTCTCCCAGTCGTCCCTCCCCCATTCAGTCTCACTCTTTCCCTCATTTCTGATCCATCTTTTATGCATTACTCCATTACTCTCAAGTCCCATTTACAGTGCATTACCTCTGCCCATCGTTCACATACACACTTCCTCTCCTTCTTTTTGTCACTTTGCTGCCCTTCCTTGCTTTTCTCACTGTATATTAACACTTTTCAGCACTTCTCTGCTTAACCTCTTTTTATTTTCCTCTTTGTCTTTTTTCCCGGTCAAGTCATCTCCAGTAAGCATTTCTTTCCCACAGTATCTTTCTTTTTCATCTCGTTTCTGGTGTCTTTCTCTCTGATCTCCACGCTGGCTGTCTGCACTGCTGCCGTCCTCCCTTTCAGCCGGTTATTCAAAGCATGCCATGTTAATTTGGTTTTGTCATTTTTTTTTAACAACACAATTGAACAAATGTCAGCAAATGTAATTAGCAGTAAATGCAATTAGCAGCCGGCCTGTGCAGATGTTAAACTGTCTCGTTTCAGCACTGATGGGAGTGCACGGACGACGACGACTGGACTTTCAGACTGGAAGATGTCACGAAGCACTAAACACGAGCAGCGAAAAAATAGAAGTGAGCAGCGTGTGCGGAGTTCCTGTAGTTTTGGTCCGAGTTCAAAAGAGATGCAGGAGTTCATGTTTTCCTTTGACTGCAGGACACAGCTTGTGGGAGCCCATTTTCATTGCTGTAAAAGAACAAATAAACAACAAAAAGTAAAAGGAAAGTCATTTTAAATGGGTTTTGGAGGTGAACTATTTCAAACCTAGCTATAAGAAACTAACAAAAAAAACTAAGAATATTCAATAGAAGACCTGCATGAAAGTAAACAAAGCTCTTAAATTATTTTTCTGATGGAAAAAAGAACAAATTAAAAAGATCTAAAGGGTATCCAAGTTGCAGAAGGTGGATGATAAAACAAATAGTCATGCTCTGCCACAAAAATGATCTCAGAAATCATTTTCTGTGAAATTCCCCCTTTGACTTTAGTTCAAACTGATTGGATTTAGTACTTTAACAAAAGTTATTCATTTCAAGGGCTAATTGCTCAATTTCAGACACACACATACAAAAAAAAAGAAGAAAAGAAATCTATTAAACTAAAGAAACTGACAGAACATTATTACAATTTTAAAATTTAAACTGAAATGAGAAGGGATAAAGTTTCAGCTGTTTCTAACTAGATGTATTAGCACTCAGAACATGTGTTGGTTATGACTCTCAGCTACTATCACATCAAAATTTAACTAAATGTCTGTAAATCTGTATTATAGCCATTTTACAACTTTAAAATAAGGCTCCACTTGAGATGGCTAACAAATAGTGTATAGATAAATTCCTCTATAAGCACTTTATAACTCATTAATAACTGCTTATTATGTATTAATTAAGGATGACAGAGACAAAACTGGCCAGTTTCTTGCCAAATAGTGAGTCAAATCTATTCACCTATATATTTCATCTAGAGTTGTTATATTAAACATTTCAGACTAAGTTACTATACCAAGCACAATAAACATTTGTAAACCTGTTTTTTTAGGATATAATAGTAGTAGTAGATACTTATAATGTAGTGATAAAGAACAATATTATATGCTAAAGAAATAGGTTTGTGCGTATTGTGCTTACAAGGTAGTAACTTAGTCTGAAATGTTTAATATAACAGATAAAACATAGGTGAACTGATATGACAAGAAACTGGTCAGTTTTGTCTCTCTGTCACCCTTAACTAATGCATAATAAGCAGTTATTAATGATTTATAAAGTGTTTATCTATAAAGTGTTTATAGAGGAATTAATTACATATCTATAATTATTTACTAGCCACCTATAAAGGGAGCCTTATTATTAGTGGTAGTGCAATTTTTTATGTAGGCTACAGTTATTCAGCTGATGTGGCCATCTTGAATTGAGGTGACTCCAAAAGTTAATCAATTCTAGATGTTCAATTTGAGGGTGACTGTGGATGAGTGGTTAGAGCAGTCGTCTTCCAATGCAAGAGTTGGGGGTTCGATTCCACCAGCAGTCACATGCCCAAGTGTCCATGAGCAAGACACTGAACGCCTCATTGCCTCCGATGTATGTCTCATTGGTGTATGAATGTGATAAAACTCTGATTATTCTTTGTAAAGATCTAGTAGAGTGCTGTTTGAATGGGTAAATGAGGGCATATATGGTAGTGTAAAGCACTTTGAGTATCTTGATAAGATAGAAAGGCGCTATATAAGTACAGTCCATTTACCATTTACCATTCACCCACTGATTATGATCTGAAAGTTCCATTATGACCACACACACATGCATGCATGCACAAATAAAAACAACTAACACATGAAGTGATAGAACCAAGCCTCAGAACGATCCACCAGACAGGCTGCCCACTCTCTCAGGGTCACCTTCTTGTTCATGTTACGGTCACATGACCTGCAGAGCAAAGCACAATATGGTGACTTCAAAACTTTACAAGCAATGAAAATATATCAAACGCATGCAGGTGGCCTTTTACACACTTTTACTATAAAAAAAAAAAAAAAACAACAACAGCCATTTATAGAAAGACACAAAGGTTAAATTGAAAGTTGCATCCTGAAGCAAAGGGGACTGAGACTCCACAGCTATCAATGTCTTCCAGTTCAGTGTATGGCATTATCTCTGAAGGGTACTTCTTCAATTTGTGATGATCAATGAGCAGCGGGACACACAATGGGTAATAAACATTAACATTGCTGAGAATGGCTTGACATTGACAGTCCTGCTTTCGCAAAAGCTGTCACTGGCAAGACAAGCTGGGGGGTTGAGAAAAATAAGAACACATGTTAAGATGACGGAACGACAAAGGAGTGAAAATAAAGATGGAATTGGTAGAGAGAGGGAGCAGACAGATTTTTATGAAGGAAAAACTAAATGTTGGAGGGAAGAGTAAGTTAATGGTCGTATGAGAACAGCACGGAGGAGGACATTGGCATGGGGAATGGATGGATAGATGGCGGGCAGAGAGAACAGCATGGTGGGAGGTGCAGCTTGATCAAAGCGGGGGTGAAATGCATTACTGTGTGACATATTTAAACCTTGTTCTTTCAGTTATCGGCTGTAGAACATATTGCAAGAGACAGAAGGTTTGCACCGTCAACCCCTGCGGGGCACGAGGTCATGGAGCCATGAACATATGAGCAACACTGGTTTGTCCACTTTGATAACAAGCTGTCATATTTTACCAGTACTGGATATAACATGCTAAATATACTTTTTCTAAAAATAGAAAAGAATGATAAGGGTGGAACTGACTGGAAAAATGGTGAAGCACAGTGCTCCAAAGGCATCTTTTTGTAATAGAGCTTCCTCAGGTCTCTGCGGCTCAACATGCCGTCTTTGTTCTTGTCCAACAACAGAAATTGTTGCTAAAGAAAGAAACAGAAACACAGAATAGTAACTGTGGGAAAGAAGCAAGTGAAATGGCATTTTTTTGTTTGCAGCTGTTTAATCGGTTTATATAGTAAAGAAAAAAACAAGACGCATGATGCTGTAACTGATAAAACACTGGTCAGACGTGTTGCATTTCAACAGTTTCAGTGGATGAATTATAGAAAAGAAACTGGTTCACAAACGAGCAAATTTATTACAAAGCTTTGGAGAACAGTCGGACTCATAGAGAGTTCATTACAAGTACAGGACTTATTCATGCCTTGTCCTATCTGAGTGTCTGACCCGTGCTTTCCTGAAATGAAAAGTTTAGTTTTGTAGAAAACTTGTCTGGGACTGCATTAAAATAGTAAAATGTATTTTTCGGCTGCTCCCTTCCCCAGGGGTCACTTAACTATTGTTTTTATGCCAGATGCTCTTCCTGACGTAACCATAGACCACTGAGCTACCACAGCTCTCTGTGTGGAGCAGAGAGCTGCCATCTTGGGCACCTGGATAGCAGATGGTGGGGAAAGAGGTTCCAGAGTAGAATTGCATTTGGGCCCAGACCCGACCCAGCCCCAGCCCGTAGCCATCATTTCCAAACCCCACCTGACCCAACAAATTAACAGTAATTACAGGTCCGAACACATACCCCCCCCCCACCCCCCAACCGACATTTTTAATTAAGCTTTGACTGCTTATATAGTTATTAATGGTCGGCGGATGTGCACAGCTGAGTAAAGGAGGGCAAAAGATCGGAACTGTTTCTGCCTACATTCTGCATTATTCAGACATGGACCCCGCTCTGACATGTTGGATATTTTGTGATCTCCCCTGTTTGGGTCTTTGGCTGCGCCCGTCTGCTGAGTGCATCAGCTGTATGAACGTCCATTTGGGCTGATGGATCATTGGCAGTAGTCCATCTGAAGCTTAGCTGCACATTTTACCTCTTTCAAGGGCAGTCAGCGGATGGTCAAATGGCTGCATGCGGCTGGTGAAGTACGGTAAGCCATGTTGCCATATAACTGGATCGTCAGCCACGCACGTCTGCTGACGCAATCAAAAGCCCCACACTGACCCGGTCCGCACGGGCGGGGCCAGGCTCTGGGTTCAGGCTTGAAATGACAGCTCTAGCCCAGAGTGAGGCAATGAGGGTGGAGGCAGGTGCTTCACCTTTCCCACCCACATTTTTGCTGCTGTCAGTCCAAGGGTTGAACCGGAGACCTTCTGAGCACAGGCTCGCCTTTTTAACCTCTGTGCCACCACTCCCAAAGCATTATAATAGCAAATAATATTGTAATATAATTCACAATGACATTAAAGTGATAAAACTATTATAAAGGAAAATAAAGTAAAATAATATTAAATGTACCAGGAAGCAGATCAATAAATACCATAGTACATTCTCTTCACAGAAACCTGATCAATTCTATAACCCCAGATGTCATTAGTTCTAATGTAAAACTGGCAGTACTGTACGTCAATGTCCCCTGCCACTGACAGAGTTGAATAGTGAATGTTTTTAGTTTTAGAATTAGTGTTTTTCTGGACTGGGAATGCAGCCAAACTTTTATGTTTTTGTTAGAAGATATTTGAGTGGACAGAAGTTACAATGTGTAACAGAACACAGATATATTAATTAATTAATTAATTAATTAATTAATTACAGTAATTAATTAATTAATTGCATCTCCAAGGTGGCACAATATGATGGATTCTGATGAGTGGAGGGAGAATTTTATCCAGCACAAGACACATGGCAGAGTTGGGTGGCCAATGGAGGCCTTTGCCACCATAGATTAAACTTCAGCCACCCCAATCATTTGAGGTAACTATACTATGAAACAATATAAAACTAGAATGCATACTTTCCTCAAATGATTGTGGTGGCCATCTTGGGTTTTGAGAAGGATATCCAGTTTTTGATAGGGACTTTTCTCATGCCTAGATGCATCTACACACCAAAATGGAAGTTGGTAGTTGGGGTATAGCTGTGGCTGGGTGGTTAGAGCGACCGTCCTCCAGTGGTAGAGTTGGGGGTTCGATTCCACCAACAGTCACATGTTGAAGTGTCCCTGGGCAAGACATTGAACCCCTCATTACCTCCAATGCGTGTCCCATCAGTGTATGGATAAAGCAGTGATTAGACTCAACATATTCAGATTACCGGTAGATCTAGTAGAGTGTTGTATGAATGGGTAAATGAGGACAAAGATTTTGTTGTAAAGTGCTTTAAGTATCTTGTTTAGATAGAAAGGCACTATATAAGTATGTACAGTCCATTTACCACTGACCATTATCTCAGTTATTTTTTGAGTTATCTATTTAACAAGATGGATGAGGGTTATTTCCAGTTTCCATCTTTGTTCCCAACAGGGGATAATAAAAATATGAAAATGCCACAAACTGAAACCACCATGGCTGACACTTGTGTGCCTCATGCTACAGCATGGCTGTCTTTTAACTGAATATTACTGAAAGCTTGAACATAAGAAATAGTTGTGTTTCATGACAACAAATCTCAGTGTTTATATTTTCACTACGAGTTTTAACTCAGTTCCCTTCGGGCTGACGATCTGAGTGGTTAGAGAGAGGTTAAGTTATCCCTCTTTCATCATCTTACTGAATAATTCAGAGATTATTGACCAAATCCCTTTTTGTGTTTTTGACAGACTATCTCTGTGGGCAACGGCTCCGCAAGCAGCTGAAAAACTTCCTCCTTGCAAACGGCTCGTAACATTGATCAGCCACAACCCATAAAGTTTGCATTATAGCATGATGGAAGTGTCTGGTGTGGAAAAACAAATATAAATTGGTTGTAAGGTTACTCTGGGTTGGAAAAAGATCCCCTTGTTTATTCTTGTTCGGGCTATCAGCATTACATTCTGTTGTGGATATTGATTTTGCTTTTTGTCATCATTAGCTGAGGTCATCGTATCCCAATGAATCATGTTTGTTTCTTCACAAAGACCTTCTACTTCTGGTTATTTCAAACCCCCAAGTCTGACCTTTGCCAGCTGGCTCCTTTGGGTGTGGCTGAGGCAGCTTTGGGGCAGGGCTGCAGGTGTGTAGGACTCTCTTATCCGGCTCAGGAGCAGAAACCAGTCCAGAAGACGATAAGGAAACTGGCCCAACTCCACTTCGGTGCATTTACCCTTAGGAACTGAAAAAAGAGGAATAATAGAGTTGAAGTCTGCAGAGCTTGGTGGAAATTCTGCGTCATGTTGGATGTTTTGCATGTGTTTACCCAGACAGGGTCCAGTGTGAGCAAGTCCAATGCGTTTTCTCTTTCTGCAGGCCTCTTTGTGAAGCAAACATTCGTTCCCATAGGTCTTTCCTAGAACACTGCACACTGGTGCCCTCTGCCTGATTGTAAAAGTCAGTGTCCACATGCAAAACTAAATGTGAAACCAGTATACTCATGTTTATATTCCAAACACTCGTATTTCATTTATACAGTATAAGTGTAACTTACAATTTAAGGGGGATTAAATACATTGTGATTTTTTGTTTTTTAAGTTTTTATTTTAGTGGTTTGCTACACTGAAAAACAATTTGAGCTTTTTATTAATTTAAAAATTGTGTGGTGCTTACCATGGACAAGACTGAGGACAAACACATCTGGGCTTGAGGATTCCATTTTCTTCAACAACTTGGCACCAAGATCCCATCGGACTATAGCAATTCAGCAACTCACAGAGTTTTTCTGAAAGCAGAAAAATTAGCACTTGTTATGGCATAAAAAGGAAATTTAGGATGGGTTTTGCAG
>JARVGQ010000001.1:46857580-46870712 GCA_031762355.1 Hypsolebias martinsi | reverse complement strand
GTATGCAGCCGGATGACGTCATATGGTGCGTTCAGGTGCCGTTCGTAAATCCGAAACGCCGTAACTCGCGACCGCCGTAACTCGAGGACAGCCTGTACATTATTAATTCCTCTATAAACACTTTATGAATGATTAATAATTGTTTATTATGCGTTAATTAAGGGTGACAGAGAGGCAAAACTGACCAGTTTCTTGCCAACTAGTGAGCCAAATATTTTCACCTATATATTTCATCTAGAGTTGTTATATTAAACATTTCAGACTAAGTTACTACCTTGTAAGCGCAATAAGCATTTGTAAACTTATTTTTTAAAGGTATAGTATTAGTTGTAGATACTTACTGCGCAGTGATAAAATACAATATTATATGCTAAAGAAATAGGTTTACACATACGTATTGTGCTTACAAGGTAGTAACTTATTCTGAAATGTTTAATATAACAACTCTAGATGAAATATATAGGTGACAGATTTAGCAAGAAACTGGTCAGTTTAGTCTCTTGCCCTTAATTAATGCATAATAAGCAATTAGTAATGATGTATAAAGTGTTTAAAGAGGAATTAATAATATATCTATAAACACATTTTTAGCCATCTATAAGTGGAACCTTATTGTGAAGTGTTACCCATTATTCTTGACTGATTTATTAGTACCCGGCCTGCTAATAGTGAGACTGGCATTTAAGCTCATTATAGCCAGATTGTTGATTCATATGGTACTCAGAGTTGACGGTGTCCAGGACAACATTTTTTAATTAATCTGGTTAACTTTAATTTATTTTTACATTATGTGAAAAGCAATTTCTTACAAAAAACAAACAAACAAACAAGAAGACAATGCAGAGGTTGTTGAACTGTGCATTGTGTTTGGGATTTTAGCTGGCAGTTTATCCTTATTTATTTTGTGTTCGCACACACCTAAGGGATTTCTTCTGAGCTCCGAATAAACTTCTGCCCTGCTCTTAAAACACAGTAAAAAAAATGTGTTGTCCTTCCTGTCTTTAATAACTTCTGATGTATGTTATAAATATTGTAATGTTTGAGAGAAATATGACACAGTCAGGAAATAAATACAAATTGAAGCAAAATTTGAATAAAGCTAAAAAAAAAAAAAAGGTTCCTATTTGCATCAGGCAAAGGTTGATGGTAATCGATGGGCAGTGCTGTTTATTCTGATGAAGCGGGCTGATCAGAGCAGGGTATCCCATTTGCTTTTACTGAAAATGTTCATGTCTGAACCATCAGAATTCTGGTTGTTTCATAGGAATTTCTATTTATTTCTACATAGCACAACAGCACAGTCATAGTTCAGGCATCACATGGCACATACGTAGAACAAACAGTGTACACTCAAGAATCACACTCAAGAAGAATATAATTTAAGACATGTAGCTCCAGAAAATTGAACAAGGACAACTTGGACTTTGCCTTTTGAGAGACTTTGCACGCCATGAAGGAGATATACTGCACAGATTTGGGGTAATATTTTTAAAGCTCTCTGTTATGTGATTTTTATTACTATAATGATGCATTACTACGGAGGACATATTTGAGAAATAACTACCGCATGATGCATGCAAGATGCTTGGCTAGTAGGAACAATTACATTTAAATGAATTGACTTTTCTCCATGAGAGCTCCATGTAAGCTGGAAGTCATTAGGAATATCTGCTCGGAGACAAGCTGACACATCAATAAAAGCAAACCGGGAAACCAAAACAACAACAACAACAACGGCATCGATCACTCTGCATCAGCACTGGATGGTGGAGAAATCTCACAGTAGCCATTCTGGAAATAGTATTTCAGTCTTCATTACAGTTTCTAACCAGAAAGACGCCTCATCTAAGAGCTATCAGGCTGGGAAGAAAATGGACTGAATGCAGATAAATGATGATGGAGAGGGAGGAAAGCAGGGCTGAAAAATGAGAGTAAAAGGTTAGGGGGAGAGTAGAAACTACGACCACACTGGAGAGGGGGAAGAGGCGTATTAGAGATGAGAAGAAAATCTAAAAGTTTTGGACTGATGAGGATGGCTCTGAGGGTTTTGGCAGGTGCAGGACAACATCGAGTCACTGTTGCAGTCCGTTCAAAGAACATTGCCTTGCACTTACGAGAAGGGACGTTTCTCAGTTCCAGTAATCGTTTCAGTGTAATGTTGGACAAGAAACGAGGTATATATTAGGGATGTAATGGTACACGTGGATGTATTGAATTGTTTTGGTGCGTCACGTTTGGTTCGGTCCACGTGCGTACCGTTTCGGTTATTTTTTCACTCATTAAATTTTATTAACGAGAAATCTCTTGCATAATCATGCGCCGCGGAACTCAAGTTCCTAATCGTGTTTCAGCATGGCACTCTTATCTTGCAGCACACGGAGCATTAGCAGCCTAGCATCTCGTTGCGGTCTCCTGTTTGGTAACATTATGGCTTTCTTGTTAAAAGACGACCGGACGAATCCAAAGCTGTGTGTCGACGTTGTTTCACGGAGATTGGATCTGCAGCAGCAACACGTCGAACTTGTTAACGCGCTTGAAACGACATCATCCGAATGTGAACGTCTCTTCTAGCAGCTTGTTGCAAAGACCGATAACAGCAGCGTTTAAACAACCTTTATCCGGTAATTCAGATCAGTCCAAAGCAATAACACACAAGATGTAGGAGTTTTTACAGCTCTGGATCTACGTCCGAATGTTGTTGATGTGCCAGCTTTAAGCATAAAGTTCTTGAGCCACGCTGCCTACGACATCCATCACGTCAACACTTCAGCCAAAAAG
This sequence comes from Hypsolebias martinsi, assembly GCA_031762355.1. NCBI lineage: Eukaryota > Metazoa > Chordata > Actinopteri > Cyprinodontiformes > Rivulidae > Hypsolebias > Hypsolebias martinsi. Next base: position 46,867,934 of record JARVGQ010000001.1, on the reverse strand, counting down.
TTGTACCAGAACTTTATGAAAAAGCTAAAACTTATCAACAAGTCCCGGAGTCGATTTAAAGCCCTGCCACATGATGATGATGAACGAGAGAATCAACCACCTCATAACAGAAATGATGACTGTTCAAGAAGATGTAATGGTTTTGTATTATTATTGTCATTGCATTATTATGATCTGATTAACTTTTTAAATTTAAAATTATCTTATTAACTCAGGTCGTTTTACCTCCTTGTGTTGTTTGCAGTCTTGAGGATGTCACCGAGTTCCTCTCCAGGGAAATTATTCACCAGAGATCACCTGCAGCTAAGAAGTCTGTGATGACTGAACTCTGAACTTTTCCAGGGACAGGTGGGAGCAGCTCCAAGAAGAGGTTCATGAGTACAGAACTTCAGGGTGACCTTCTGTCTATGTTGCTAGTGAGCGGGTTTTCTCCACTATTGAAGATATTCTAGGTCAAGGTGTCTTTGTCATTCACATCACATGTGGTACATGAGGTGGGACAAAACTATGTGCACAGGCTCACTTGTCATATCGTCACTGCAACTAGATCTGTGCTTTTAGCAGAAAATGTAGATAAGTTGTTCTTTTGGGCCAAAAGTATTTGTTAAAATGTTTGTTATTGTTAGTATAATTTATTTATTGTAAAGAAAAGAGTGCTGTTTATTTAAAATATCATCCAAATGGGTCGCTTTTATTTATTTTTATACAAATGTATTGTTTGCTTGGCATATTTTCAAAATAAACATTTTCCAATTCTTTATTTTGGCCTTTTTTGTACCAAAAATGAACCGAACCGAGCCCTCCTTGAAACTGAACCAAACCGAAATGTGATTTTTAGTGTACCGTTACACCCCTAGTTTACATTTGTATATCAATTAAAGAGCAAATCACAGGATATGTATTATCAACAAAGAAGAATCCGTCCAGAGAACCCGACTCAGACTGGTTAGATTTATTCACCTGTATTATTGAGCATCAGGAACTCAGAGGATAGTTAGAAAAAAAAAAAAAAAAAAAATATATATATATATATATATATTTTTTTTATCCACTTGGCAGTGCACAGACTGATGTACGCTGTAATAAACAACAGAATCCTAGTGCACTTGGCAGCCCATTATCTGGCCTTGTTGACCCCTTCCATCTCTAATACTTTAGAAACATGCAACCACATGTTGGCGTGCTCTCTATTTCCTGTTTTGGTCACCTAGTTACATGTCTCGAGTTTTAAACATGCATATCTGTATATACACAGTCTCCAGTGTTTGCAAAGTTTGTTTCCTGATGGATGAGAATGTGTATTTAAGTTTTTATGCATCTTTCTTATTAATGCTTCAGTATAACATATGCTGGCTACATTAATATGAGTTTGATTCATGGTTTCAGTTAGGCTGAGTAGTGATTAAATCTTCATTACTGCTTCTGGTCAGATTTGCTCCACATAGATTACCGAGAAACTAAATTATTTTTCATTCTGTAAGAAGTCCCTGATGGAATGGGGACAAAAAGCGCCAAATTGCAGCTGGGAGAGGAGTGCTCAAATAATGCTCTCAATCTCTCACTTCATCTCTGCAGCACTTAAAGATCAAATGCATCTCCCAGTGAAGAATCCAGTCCACTCGTACAGGATGCTCAAGTTTTAGTAAACCCTGAGCATGGCTGTGCTAATAAGATCACCTGAGCTGCAACATGAACAGGCATAAATTCAATTTATTTTGTTTGTTTTCTTTGTCTCTTTTTAAATTAATTAATCTGTTTATTCCAAAGCACATTGAATGTAATCATTTTATTAATATTTTGGTCATAACATTAACACAATAAATGAGGGATTTGATCAAAATTGTGAAATTAAACATGTTCAGTAGAGGGCACTTGCAAGCCTGATACCTTTCATGGTAAAGTATAATGATTTTATAAAAATGCTTAGTGATTACAATACTTTTTTCTGTGCAAGTGGTAAAGCAGTTAAAGTGATTGGATCAAATTGAGAATATATTTTGTCCAAATACTTAAAAAAATAGCAAACTGATCTTGTTCTGCAGGTCTTGATTCCTCCTTGGCATTAGGACACATTTAATCTGTGCCCAATAGGTGTGAATTAAAAAAAGTAAAGAAAGACGTAGTTTTATAACACCTGTTCTGAAGAACAGGTGCTGAAACCTACATTTCTGTATTTTGCAGAAGGGGCCATGGGTTATTGAGAAATAGTTTAATTTCACTTTATTCTAAGCATTATGTTGTCACATCAAAACCCTACAAGGTTGTGGCTCTGCATCTTCGGACGTTTCCTTAGCAGCTAAGCAGTGCATAACTATGTGATATGCCTCAATATTGAATCTACCTCCAAAAGTTTTCAGAATGAAATTTCACAAAGAAACTCAAATTGACTGATTTGTTGTCTACTGTTTCAATTTTTGACACAACACAGTTATTCTTTATGGAAATATGAAATGATGTCATTGAAAATATTACACTAATAATTCTGACCTACTGAAAGTGAACAATATAAGGTGAAAAATATTTAAACCACCTTTATTTCTCTCCACTTTTCTCCTAAGGAGCCCAACCTTTGCATAATCCTATAAAGTGACGGTGTTTGAAAGTTCTCTGTTCCTTCTGAAGATCTCTCAAAGTTCTTGTTTGGCTACTTTCCCCCACTCTTTTTCTGTCTAATCTTTGTGCTGGATTTTGGCAGTGCACCATGCAATGAAAAATGAGGGAAGGAAAAGTGGAGGGACAAAACAGGAAGTGCCATCCTGTAAACTTTCACAGCAGATGAATGGTGTGGTCATGCACTGGGCTCAAACTGATTGAAAAGGATGCCTCTTTAAAACAGACCTTTATAAAGCCTAAAGAATTATTGATCAAGTCCATTTTCAAAGTTCACAAGAAACTCTGGCCCCTTAGAAGCAAATTGTAAAGAAATGACTCGAGACATTTGCACAGTGGTATGTATGGTACAGTCTTTGAAACAGACCAAAGAAGAGAGGTTTTAAAAAAGATAAGTGGATAGAAAAGTGAAAATGTTACAAAAAATGTAAACTGACCCGTTTCACATCTTTCCCAAACGTCTCACTGTAGCTCGTCCCAAGAATCTCAAACTGTACATGCGAGTTTGAGCCTTCGGTACGGAAGTCCATCTGTCCTGTCAGGCCACTGATCCGTCCCTGACAGAACAACAGAGGGAAGAGATTTATATTCTTTCATTTATGTAGCAACTCAAATTAACTGTGCAACAGCAATTATTTTAAAAAGAGAAAAATAAATAAATGAGAAAGTTCCAATTTGTTGTATTTTCTATTTGTGAGTGAATCTTTCAGTCTTGGTATAAACTACATCCGTGCACAATCAGCTGAAACCGAATATTCCATCATTTAAAAACCGATTACATTTGGTTTGTTTAACACCAGCACAACAGCCTGATCATGACGGCGTCACCCCTGCTTTGTCGCTCCTTTGTGCCTCACTATGGCATCTTCTGTCAAAGGAAATTAAACCAGCATGACTCCACGCCACAATGAAAAATTCCATTATCAGATTAAAATGGAAGTCCACTCTCTTGTATTTGAGGCTTATTTCAATGAAAGGACTGAGAGGCTACATAAGTATAACAAGATCAAAGCCCTGAACCTGCCATGAACCCATTCTGATGCCAGTGGAGATCACACTTATTTATATATTAGGCTTTCTATAAACCATCAAATTTAAATCTCCAGCAAGAATCATAGCAGTTTATCTATATTTTTTTACTGACTGAATTGTATTTCCCCTTCCAGTATTTACTCATTATTATTACTGTATTATTTACAATTATTTATATTATTTACTGTTTCTTTTTACAATTTATATTTTTGCTTTTGTTTGATGTAACTGGGACAACCCTGTGTACACAGTTTTGTTCCACCTCATGTACCACATGCAATGTGAATGACAACAAAGAACCTTGCATCTTGAATCTTGAATTATATAAGCAGGGCATCTCGCCCTGTCCATAGAACTGAGCACACTGCCTACCAAACCAAACCGAAACCCTACCCCACCACGACGACAACTGCTGGCACTGACATAGTACTATATAACTAGTTACCCACCCACCCCAAAACTGTCAGTACGAACAGTGCTCAACACAGATGTTTCTCAGTCTCCACCCGCCCCCCAAAAAATAATCCCAGAAGAGATGATTGAGCACCCTACCAAGTAATGTAGGGGAAACACTATATAACTTTATTTTTTTTATTCCTAATGCTTTTCACCTATAATTTCATGCAATGGCATTATCCACTACAAGACACTGTATAACCTATCATTAATTTGTTTTTACAAGGTAACAAAGCAGCAACTTCGATATATATATATATATATATATATATATATATATATATATATACATAAATACATAAAAAAACAACCTTCTGAATGGTGTCCAGCATCGACCATCCTCCATTCCATGGCTTTGTGGACTTCCTCATGCAGTTAAGGCTGGCCATACTGTGCCACTTCCTGTCTTCCAGTTTCCTATAGAAGGCGTTGGCCAGCATCAAAACACTGTCATACAGATAGAGATTGGACACCTGTTGGAGGGGAACATATGCACCTTTAAGGATTTTATTCTGTTTTTTTTGCCACAGCCCAGCAAAAATACAAACAAACAAACAAATAAAAAAAACAACTACAAAGAAACCCAATAAAAGACCTCACGCTGCTGAAAATATGACATCGCCCTATGGGGACTGGTCTGAGTGAAGCAGAGACACAGCAGCACTCATATTTCAGTCTGGCTGCAGTCTGTGTAGTTGGATTGTGGAAAAAAAAAATTGTCAGGGATGAATAAATCTTGTCTCTTCATGTGGAAGTTGGTGGGAAGATTTTTCTTTTTGTGACATCTCCTTTTAAGAATCCCATCTCCTTTCCGTCCTTGTGACTGTCCACATGTTTAGATAAAACAGATTGTTTTTCCTCAACAGTGATGGAATATATCTACCTGGTAGAGGAATTTTTTGAACAACATAATTAGCAAAAAGCAAACGTCACAGTGTTATATAAACTCAGTCATGACTGGTTCAAATGTTCTCAGTTTAATTCATTTCATGACTGTAAAATGTCCCACTTTCTCCACCTCAACTTCAGTACATCCTTTCCCAGCACATTCAACTTTTGTGTCATGGCACAATGAATCAATTTGAAAGGTATTCTGGGTCAAGTTTAGTCAAGACTTCCCACAGAATCTAACCACAGGAACAATTTTGGCTGCTACTCTAAGTACTCATTTCATAACATGTTTAGATTTCTGCTCCAAGCTACTCAGTTGTACATAAGAACTACTCCAAATCAGCTTCACTTCCCTTAGGGTCAATGAGTCAGTGGCTGAATCCAGATGAACTTCAGTTCAGCTGTTCATTTGTTTGTAATATGGGAGGTCACATCACAGCTCCTAGATCGTAAATGGAATTAGGGCAGGAAGGCGCTGCCGTCGTTTTGAATGTTTAACCATTCTGATTAATGCTTTTCATGCCATTACCTGATATTTAACCCCCTTTTATGTGAATAATTGAGGATTGTGGGAGCACACGCCACATGGTTTTGCCATCTGTCCATAGTATGGATAAAAGGAAAATGAACATTTCAGTAGTGCTGCGGGGAACACAGCTATTGCACTCCAGATGGATTGAGCCAAACAATAATCTGAGAGGTGTAAGACGGCACTCTGTACTCTTTATTAAGTAATAAATGACAGATTGAACAAGGTTACTTTAAAGATTGAAAGAAGAGCATGACTTTGTTAGATAACAAACCCTCCTTGTCACTGGATTCCCTTCAGTAGGTTCCTGCTTAATGAATCAGTGGTAAAAATCATTAAGTTAGTTTCCAAATGGGTCAAGTATTCCGCTTCAGAAAGCTTTGTTAAGCTCATGGTTTCTTCTAAATTTACATGAAATTCAGATTCTAATAAATTGAATCATTAAATAATATAAATTGTGATTTTCTTAGATTAAAACAACACTTTATCCTGTCTTGTCAATGGTTCCCCAGAACCACTGTTCTGGCATCATTTATATTCATGGGCTTTCATGTCTCTCATAATTACCTTGGAGCCTAATATACATTCAGTTGAATACATAATCAGGTAATATGTCCAGTTACTATACTTGGCAAATGCACTGATATCTACAGGCTTCTGTTTGATTTATCTCTCAAAAGAATAAGAAAAAAAAAAAAGATTAATAAAGCACCTATTCATTTTGGACCCAACTGGTTTGTATTTGTTTTATTCGTGGGCTTTTGGGTGTAGCGTCTTTATGTTGAACTGATCTTTGTAATCTGTTCCACTTCAATTCAATTCAATTCCATGCAAAACTACTTTATGAATCCCAAAGGAAAACTAATTCTTATTGTAGCTCATCTTTGTTTCATTAGAGTTGTTCTAGATGCTGATGGCTTTGAGCATTTGGACAACTGGCTACAGATACCAATCCATCCACCCAGACCCAGGAGACCTCTCGTCCTCTTGGGTAGAAGACTGCCTGAATGCCAGACAGAACTCCTTCCCGAACGATGGCTATTTCTCCTAGCAGCCTGCCAAGCCCCTCGTCACCGCTGACTTAACTGCGGGTGCTGGGGGACAATCTCGGGTCCTCCCACTGTCACTGGCCACATTTCCCACCACCTCCAAGATCTCGGCAATCAGGCACTCGAGCACCACCTCCAGGTAGACGGTAATACATCCATGGTACCTCTTTTTCAACTCATTTGGGATTTGGGGTTCTAGCTGTATTACTTGAGCTTTTGAGATGTTAATCAGCAGCTCCCTGTTGTAGAAAACCACCTTGTTGTTATGGTTACACATCATAGCAAATGTCCAAGAGTAAAAAAAAAAAAAAAAAAAGTTTTCAGTAAAAATTCTTCCAGCGACACAGCATCTGATAGCAGAGGAAGTAATCATCCGAAAAAAGCGATTTACATCCAGAAAAGAGAGTAATTAAAGTTTTCAAAGCAAAATCTCAGAGTGAATGTACGAGCTACTCCAACATGCTGCCACCTTGAGCGGCACAATTCTGGAACTTATGTACACTTATGGCTTTTCACGCTCATGAACATTACAGCACCCAGTGATCACTGGTAAAATAACTTTTACGTGTTTTATTTCAAGAAATTGTGCAATGATGTGTTTCAGATAATAGTCAGATTTGTGTATAGAAATTTTTTTTAAAGCATACTGCATTACCGTACATTACACAAAAAAAGCCAAAACACTGAACATTAGTGACAGGTAAACTTAGCTACATCTATCTACTGGTATTCTGGTATTGTTTGCAGACGACTCAAAGCAAATATACTTTAGAACTACTCCCAACTTCTCATTCTGCAAAACAGCATCTTCATTCACATTAAAAAAATGCTCAAGAAAGAGTATATAAATCACACAAAGACCAGGGTAAAGACCCAAACCATAGATCAAAATCTACCTGAGGATCTGAGCTGTACCAGAACAGAGTTGTCTACATGTTTATTAACTTACTCTCAAGGTACCATCATTACAGCATGTCATTAAACAGGTGGATTGTTTGCCTCACTGTTGTGTGTGCATGTGTGTGTTACAATACTGACAGAATGTATTGTAGATTTTTTTTTTTAATTGTAATTGCTTTCATGATCTTGGAGCAACAAAAGCTTGAAACAAATATATGAATAATTTTACATTGAAAGAAAGTGAAATCAGACTTTGTTAGCCATGACAGATCAAAATAGTCATTGTGAGGTATTTAAAAAAAAACTATATATATTTTTTTTACCTCTAGGGACTGCAGATAGCCTTCCTGTGGGTCACACAGCAGGGAGGAAATGCGATGATTGTTCCTCATACAGCGGACATTGGTGTCCCTCCATAAAGGAAAGACTTGTCGAATGATTGTCATACGTCCCAGAGAGCTGTGGACCAGCTCCATGATGTCTGCGTCACTCACCTCCTGAAAATCAAGATGATGGAGAAGGTTTCTTTTTAATGAGACAAGGATAGTACAACCTTTTTTTCCACTGGGTTTGTTGCACAGCAAGGACGACAATCAATGAATGGGTAATCTGGATGTGAAACTTTAGCAATGGAGGCTGTTGGTTGAGCTTTCTTGGGCAATTTAAATATAAAATCACTCTCTTGTAACAGACAAAATAAGTATTCCAAGTTAGTTCTCATTTAATTAGGACAACAAATTGTGTCATGGGTTGAAATGTTTCATTGCAATGCATTGCAATCTAAATTATATATTTGGTTTTCTGTTTTCTTTTGAAAATCAAGACTGGCCAAGTAAATCAATGTTTATAAACCAAAAAAGTGCAGACAAACTTGTTTAAAACCATGCTCGTGTTGAATATTGACATAACTGATGCTGTGTATTGGTATTCCAATTAGAATGAAAAACAGATGATCATTTAAAGCAAATCCTTTACAATAACAGCACTGGTTTCCTTTTCTAAGGGGCTGCTTGTGGAACCAGATCCATATTCATGAGACACTGCACTGGCAGTCTCTGAAGCTGAACAACGCTCAGTGCTGCAGCAGACAGTGAGTCTCTTGAGAAACATTGGATTCATATACTACCTGACAGTAAAGCTGTAAGGTTATGGCCAGGTTGAATCTCGAGGAGCTCCAGGTTAATATATTCCTGACCACATGTCTGAACATGAGCTCTTTATCTCTGTTCCTCATCAAATGTTTTGATCTGTTTTGCATCAACATTTCTGTTTTTATCGCAGGTCTACTGGAACACTTAATTCTAATTTCTCCTGGTCTTTGTGCTTGTATAGTGCTTCTTTCCTTTCATTCTAGCATGGCTTTTAAGAGTTTTATCATGGAATTAATTTCCATCTTGTTTACCTGACCACATTTAAAAATCAGGCTTGCTTTTTTAAAATTAGTCATCTAAATCAATGTTTACCTTTTATAGACCTTTTTACTTTCAAGCCTTTAAAAAAGTCCTATTATGTCATATCCTTTTAGTATAAATGCAAAACACTGACATGCCAATAAAAATTATTTTACTTCAAATATCTAGAGTTTTAGGTCCATGCATGGAGTGAGTAAAAACTCCTCAGGAGATTTTAGCTCATGTATTTATTCTCCGACTCTTTCTCTGACTCTTCAGTCAGTCAGGTGGAACAGATGAATATTCATGAGTTTGATGCGACACATTAATCAGACAAATTACGTCGCTTGGTTCAGTGAGCTAAACCCCTACGTCCTAGTTAATAACTGAGAGTGCCACTCGGTCCAAATGTTCTGTCAGCATCACAGGTGACATTTGTGTCATGACCTGGCTCAACAATAACACTGACTGCAGACAGGAGTCAAACCAGGAATCGTGCAATTTATTATCAGTATGAAAATATATTACAGGCTGAAAACATTTAGAGTATCACTGATGTATTTTACTTGTACTGGAAGCCCCAAACTACAACTATGAGATAAAACATTTCATACTTCAAGATATCTAGAGCAGGTGTTCTCAAACTTTTTGGGTTCAGGGTAGGACTGTTCTCGGATAAAAGCGGCCAAAATGAGTTTTCTCTGAATGGTGTCTGGGTCTGTCCCTTAGAGATAGAGTGAGAAGCTCGGTCATCTGGCAGGGACTCAGAGTCGAGCCTCTGATCTCCACGTTGAGAGGAGCCAGTTGAAGTGGCTAGGGCATTTGGTTAGGATGCCTCCTTGGTGAGGTGTTCCGGACATGTCCCACTGGGAGGAGACAGAGGAAGACCCAGGACATGCTGGAGGGACTATGTTTCTTGGCTGGCCTGGGAACACCTCGAGATTCTCCCACAGGAGCTGGCCCAAGTGGTTGGGGAGAGGAAAGGCTGGGCCTCCCTACTTGAGTTGCTACCCCCACGACTCGACCCCAGATAAGCTGAAGAAAATGGATGGATTGATGGATGGATAGGTTGGACTGAACGATTTTTGGAAAATATTCTAATTGCAATTTTTTTTACCTGAATATTGCAATTGCGATTTAATTTGTGGTTATTTTTCTATGTCTTCTTCTCTTGTATTTTTCAACAAACACAAGCAATAAATCAATCTGTTTCAATTGCAAAAAAACTCCACTGTTTTCAGTTCCGCTGCAACTCTGTTTTTTGCATTTTTTTGTATAGCTCCAGGATAGCAACTTGGATAAAAAGTGTGCACGAGGGCATTCTGTACCACTTATCCATTTTATTTACCAAAGCTGTAAACCCAGGCTTGGACACTATATTAATGGGCATCATGTCTTTTGCTATGGACTCCGTTATAGCTTGAGTTATTTCTGCGTGCCATTTTGAATTATGTTCATACAGAGTTATGCCTTTGAACAGGGAGTGGGGTGGGGGG
>JARVGQ010000001.1:46649294-46660230 GCA_031762355.1 Hypsolebias martinsi | reverse complement strand
TTTTTATTTTAAGATTTTTAAAAAAAAAAAAAAAAAAAAAAAAAGAAAAATTAGCTAACAATAAGTTTTTTTGAGCTGATAATATAGATGGACTTGTGAACTTAAGTAAAGTCACTGGGTTTTATGGATTATTGGCACACTGTGATGCTTCTATATTTACTACAACATAGTATGTGAATAATTATTCTGCTGCTGGTGTTTATGGCTCAGTATTATGTATGTATGACAGTCTTTCAGGAGCCATGTGAAGAATGCAAATAATGCATGCAGTTGGCCCTGAACAGACTCCTTCACGGCCCCAATTTGCAATGGTTCTGAATTCATATTGCATATCTTATTATCATATAAGTTCTCACAAACCACCACTAAGGACCACTGCCAAATGAGCTGATGGCACTCCCTCTGGAGAGCTTAGAAACAAGCAGACAAGTCTAAGCAGATGGAAGAGGTCAGGAGTGGTATTGATGAGTGCAACGTCAAATCACACACAGCGCTGGAAAAAAGTTAAACCTAAAGTGATTAAAAATGTGTAACTAAGATCTTAGTGCAAAAATAATTAATGAAATTTGCTTTTAAACAAAAAATGAAACTAACAATTATTGACAAATCTAATTAGGAATGTCAAATAAAGGGATTCTTATATAAACCACAAAGTAAACTTGAGATGGGATATTATCTGTTATCTAAACTCAAGAGGCTGCGAGGATACAAGATTTAAAAAAAAATGACAAGGGAAGGGATACTTCAGAGCAAAATGAGATAAAAGAGATCTTTGAATATTGTCGCACGGTGGCATTGTTATCTTCATGTCACACAATCCTCACAGCTAAGCCAGTTTTCAGTCCCATGTATTTCTTCTTTGTGTAAGCCTATTTTCCCATGTATGGTGCCCACCGACATATTCCCAGCCATCTTTATTTTCATCCCCTTTCTGTTTTCTACACTCCACTTTCAACAGCCTACACACATTATGGCAAACAGATGCACACAGCAACAATTGTATAGATGCACACACATGCACGCACACCGGGCACGGTTCATAAGAAACATCCATCAGCACTGAATACACAGTTGCGAATCTAACGCTCAATAAAGCAAATATAAACCTCCAGTTCCTGTTATCTGTCTTAAGCAGGAGCCAAGCTGTGACAGAAAGCAGAGAGAAGAGACTACAAGAGCAAAGGAGAGCAAAAACTTAAAAGAAAGAAGACATCTGCATCTGAACATGTATTTTCCAAAGCCTTTGAGAAATTGGGCCTCATTATCAGGATATTACACTTAAAGACACCCACAAAAAATAAATAAATAAACCTCCACTGATTTAATTCCTCAAAGCCACACCTCAGTGAATACCTTCATCTTTCTTCTTAGTCATATGCAGAATAATATATGGTAAAAACTAAATCCCATACTCCCAATATTTATTTCACCTTTCTCTTTCTTCTTCTACGTAGCGTCCATAGTCTTTTTCTTGCAAGGTATTGCCAACAATAAAAGTTATGTGTGTGACTGATTATTGGCTTGCTTGTGTGTAACTGCGCACACCTTTTTGCATACAAGGTTCTGTGTCTTGATATGCTCTGTTTGTGTATCTGAATGTACAAGCCACGTACCAGTTTATATGATGCATCTTTGCAAGAGGAAAAATGATGCTATTAATCACAGAATGAACTTTGTGTTAAACTATGAGCCCAGGCATTGCGTGAACAGTCACCACACAGAGTTAAACCTCCAAAGACTTTATGTGCATCACTCACAGGTGAGATCTGTTCAATGCGTGCTGTTCTTTGTAAAGATAGTGCCATTGGGGTAAACAAATCTTTCACAGAAACATTTGAAAAGGAGAGTAAAGGGGAGATTATTGCCACTAGATGTTGAAACATCTTCATCCCAGCACTAAAGACCATAAACAAAACCACATTCTTGTCTTTCCCATGAAAGCTGCTTAGCAGAAGCATCTTTACCATTGAGGAAACAGCTCAGATGTCATTTTGGACATTATTGACACTGAAAAACAGTCTTCAAGATTTACCAATTCAAAGTTTTGTTAATGTGCATGTGTCCAACTACAGGTTGAACTGTAGTAAAGTTCCGGTCCTTCTCAGGCAACACCTGGAGTTCCTTACTGGAAAACATGGAGAGTTCTTGTCCTTGTCACTGCACCAGTGACTCTTGTTGGGTAAGTTCTGCTGGCTGGTCAAAAGAAACAGCTGGAAGTGCCATGTGCCACACAGACAGCACACGTCTGTCTGAAGCGCACCTCTGGGCTGACAGCAGTGTTTGGAAGTACTGAAGAGCCCTGCTGCTTTGAGAAAATCACCCAAATGTATGAGATTTATAGAATTTAGATAAAAAAAATTTAGACTTGTACATTACTGTGTTCATTCAAGTGACAAAATATGCAGCTCAACAAGAGACATCATTTTATGTGACTGATTTCCTGTTGCTCAAGACGATGTTTGTGGATTTTGAGGATTAGGTACATTACTTGGTTAGCAGCCACTCTGTTGTACCTATTCCCTTGTGAGGGAGGTCAAGCTCGAGTGAAATCTGTCAATAAGATCTCCACTGGGCCCTGTGGCAACGGGCACACATCGCTGCATTTTCTTCAGCTTGACCATCACTGATATCCATCCTCCCTGTCGCCATTTATGAGGCAGCCTTGTGTTATCGTAACCCCAGATGAGGCCAAACTTCCCTGAAAGGAGCACGCAGGAGGGAAAGACAAATAAAGAAGCAACAGGGGAAGACTGATAAAAAATGAGAAAGAAAACATGAAAGGTTTTGATGCGTGCTCAACGCATGAAAGGATTAAAAACGACACTGGAAGTACCATTATAATTTGGAAAGCAAACAATGGAGTCAGAGGTGATTTTTCCTTTTGTACTCCTCTGTATTGTTGTATGCTAACATATCGTCACACATCATAATAAACTGCCTTTTTTTCTCAGCAGATGTAAGAGCACAACACGCTACAGCACCAATATATTGTACAATCTTTTGAAGAAGCACAAGATTCAGGTTGCCATAGGGCCGTTAAAAAAATAATTGCAAATTTTTATGAAAATCCACTTAAGAACAATGCTATCAAAAAGCATGCTGCGGTATGAGGGCTGAGAACTTCCATCATTCTCTGAGCATGGCAGTGGCTGGAAGGTATGCTTCTGCACTTAAGTTAATTAGTTTCTATGACTCTGTTACTGTAACTGATATTTATTCTCACTTTTCTTCCAGTCTTTCCTTCCCTTTTCACACTGGGGGTTTTCCTTTGTTTTATTAATAGAAGCATTTCAGCATATTGTTAAGGCTTTTATGTATATATGAGGATGGACAAAGTGATTACAAAAAAGCACTACTTTCGTTTAATGTTAGTATTCAGAAGCTGATGTAAGTGAAAGACAAAGCCCTAAAACATTTTCTAAAAACAGGGCTTTTTTTTCTGATCGACATATATTCAGCTCACTGAGAAATAAAGTGGTACAGATTTGTAAAGCTAAAGCAGTTTTTTTTTATTGTATTAATAAAAATTGCAAATAGAAATGGAAATATTATATGGGGAAAGCTACCGGTAAATAAATTGTTAAGTGGAGTGAATAATACCAAGTCCAGTAACGTACAGCTTCAGGCGAATGGCAGGTTAACAGGCAACTTGGAGGATGTTACCAGGGCTTTTAACTTGTTTTGTCAGATCAGTTGAGGAACTTCATTTTAAACATCTAGCTATTTATTTTAAACCTGTTGATGAAAGCAAAACTGTCCTTCACAAAATAGATAACTACTACTAAGGTTATTAAAATAATTTATTTGTTGAAGACTTCCAAAGCTAAAGATGTATTTAGTCTTGATAATAATTTATTAACATTTAATAAATAGGGCCTTACAAAACCATTTATCCATTTAATAAACTTATCTATAAAGTGGTCAATTATTCCAACAGTCTGGAAGATATTTAAAATAACCTCGGTTTTTTAGGCTGGTGAAAAAAAAAAAAAAAAAACTAAACAAAAACTACAGGTTAATTAGTATTTTACCTCTAGTTTCAAAGACTGCTGAGAAATGTCTCTCCAAGCTACTAATTGAACTTCTTAATGCATGGGCTACCCCCTCTTTACCCAAGCCACTTTGGTTTTTGCAAACATCATTCAATTGAAGCAGACACCTTGTTTGGGGGGTGGAAATCAAAAACGTACGGGACAAGTCAAGGTTGTGCTAGAGTTCTCTTTTTAGGTTTAAAAATGTGCAACACAATCATGATGCACTGTTATCAAAGTTCTCTTGATTTATTTTTTCAAACTGTGTCCTCTGCTGGATGAAATCATATTATAATAGAGTACAGGCTGTACAGATTGGTGTTTTAATTTTACTATATCTTAACTGCTCAGCTGGGGTCCTCCAAGGCTATATATTAGAGCCTATTATTTTTAGTCTTTGTTATTGAATTTTACCAAATGCATGTTCAAGTGTTAAACTTCAGGTATATCTAGACAATACCAGTTTATGTACACACACTGATGTTTTATCTGCAGCTATGGTGCCTGCCTCTCACCGGCTTCAAAATTCATGCTTACATCGTACTAAAAAAAAAAAAAAAAAACAACGGTCATTTGTATGTTATTTTTTGCACCAGCCAGCAGAGCACCCAAGACCAAGTGTTCATGCTATTAGAGAGGGTCATTTTTTGTGTTTTGTTTGACTGTAATCTTACTTTTAGTAGTATATTAAGAAGACTACAAGTGTCAGAAAATTTAACTTGGCAACTTTTCATCATATAAGACATTTTCTTACTTCACAGGCAGCTAAAACTTACTGTATATGCATGCAATGACCTTTTCTCATATATCTTATTGTCTTTTGACCTGGTCACATACAACAGCAAATGTGTTTAAACCTATCAAGTCTCTAAAAAGACAATCAAAATTTTAGACAAACAACCTTTTCATGTTCACCGTTGTAATATCATCAATAAGATGTTTATCAAATTACCAAGTGTTCAGTGATCTGTCTTGATTTTAATGTTTCAAATGGGCTCGCTCCTTTACCTTTAAACTATTTTATCCAGAAGTATAAAACCAGAAAAAAATACCAGCTCTCAAACTAGTGAGGAACGTGTTGTGGCAGGATGGAGAATGGAACTTGGGTGAAAAGTGATTTCAATTAAGAATACATAGAATGAATTACCAGAATATTCGAAAGACGGTGACAGTTATCCCATTTTTCAAAAGAAACTTAAAATTTAACTTAACGAAAATCAATCATATACTCATTCTTGAAAAAGGTAAGTGTGTAACTTATAGAGTGTGATTTTTGTGACTGTTTTATGGATTGTTTTATTGACTGTTGTACAAAGCATTTGTTTTTGTACACTTGCTTTATTGACTGTTTTTCTTTGGTTAGGACAATGGATGAATTTTAGCTGTTGTGCTAATTCTGGGACCAAAAAAACGTTCAGTACAGAAACAACTGGACTTTATTTATAACAGAAGACGTTTCGCTGTTCATCCGAGGAGCTTTCTCAATTCAAGGAGCAGAGAGTGGGGATCAAGTTTTAAAGGCTGAGATAAGATACACACATACCTATGTAGATTGACAAATCACACCTTGAGAGTAGGGGTTTCTTAAGGTCTTTGTTAGTCTAATTCACAGATGAGGCTCCTCTGTTCCCATCGTGTGAAAATCGTCTGGGAATCAGTTTTTTGATTTTATCATGTCCTGGATGACTGAGAATCTTCACCAGCATAATTCTGGGACACGTGGGTGGTTGTGGCTGAGTGGTTAGAGCAGTCGTCCTCCAATGCAAGAGTTGGAGGTTTGAATCCACCAGCAGTCACATGCCTAAGTGTCCCTGGGCTATACACTGAACCCCTCATTGCCTCCGATGTGTATCCCATTGGTGTATGAATGTGATTTAAAGTACTGATAGTCATTGTATAAATATAGTAGAGTGCTGTATTGATGGGTAAATGAGGGCACAGATTGTAGCATAAAGCACCTTGAGAATCTTGATAAGATAGAAAGGTGCTATACAAGTACAGTCCATTTACCATTCATATTCTTGGAAAATTGACACTGTGCTTTAACAAATTAATGAAGAAATTAAATTAATGATTTATGTTTCACATCAGGACTTGCATCCACAAACCGACATGAAGAACAATAGAAGAACATGGATTTTCAACTATTTCACAACTAAGCCTCATGCTCTTTGCACATGGATGCACCCTCAGGTATGTGACATTTGGTTAAGCACTTTCAAACAATGAGCAATCCTATTGATCTAACATTTCAGCTTCTTGTGTCACAGATATGCATGAGAAACTCCAAATGAAATCAGTGATAAAAAAAGAGAGAAAAGCGATATCCAAGTGTGAAACCTTGTATTGAAGGACTAAAATCATAAAGACAGCAACATATCATGTTTAGTGATGAGTCAAAGCATGACTTCAGTGTACAGACAAAAAGGAGGCAGCTTTCAGGTATTCAGCAGTGCTTTCATTAAACTAATGCAACAAAAGTAATCAGCAACAGGAGAGAGGGTTAACAGATCCATCCATCCATCTATTATCTTTTACCTGCTTCTTCCATTTTGGGTCACGGGGGTTGCTGTTGCCTATATCCAGCAATCACTGTGCGAGGGGCAGGATACACCCTGGACAGGTCGCAAGTCCATCACAGGGACACATTGAGACAAATGAGACAAACCATTCACTCTCTCACTCACACCTAGGGACGATTTAGAGTTATCAATCAACCTAACATGCATGTTTTTGGTCTGTGGGAGGAAACCGGAGTACCCGGAAAGAGAAAACTCACACATGCACAAATAGAACATGCAAACCCCACCCAGAACGGCCCCTGGACCTGGATTTTAACCGGTGACCTACTCGCTGAGGGGCAGCAGCTCTACCAGTTGCACCACCGTGCTGCCTACGTTAACAGATGATCTATTAAAACTACTGAAAAAACACGTACTGGCAAGAGTGATTATGTGGTGAAAACAGCTGCACAAGACATCATAACTAGATTTTTTTTAAAATACCCAAATCATGAGAAATGGTATGTTTTAAAATACATATCAGTGTTTGCTAGCATGTGCAAAATTTTTGCAAAACCATTATTTTTCTTGAACTGCTCTTCAGTTACATGGTGGCTCAGTTTGTAGAGCTGTTGCTTCTCAGTGAGAAGGTCGATGGTTCAAATCCTGGTCCGGGACCTTTCTGGGTGGAGTTTGCGTGTTTTCTCTGTGCATACATGCATTTTCTCAAGGTAGTGAGAGAGTGAATGGTTATTTGTCTCGTTTGTCTCCATGTGTCTGATGGACTGGAAACCTGTCCAGGGTGTCCCTCCCTTCTCGTACAGTGATTGTTCATCAATGAACCATGTGATCTGAAAAGGAAGAAGTGGGTAAAAGATAATGGATGGATGCTCTTCAGATATGTCATTGTAAAAGAAGAAGAAAAAAAAAACAGTGTGAGGGTGAAAAATGTTTCCAGGTGCTACCAAACTTGGTTATTTGCAGCAATAATTCAGTGGAAGCAAAAGGAGTTGTGTATTCAGCATTGATACTGGGAAAAAAAAAAGTTGAATGAAAGCCTTTCACAACTGAAGGCTTTATTGCCCTGAAGTAATTTACTGGCTGACAAATGTCAGAAAACCCAAGTCTTTATTTGTTGTTTGTAAAATGACGTTCAATATGTCATTTTTACTAAGTATGACAAACCAATTCAACATTTTGTTAAGAAATGTTGCTGAGAAAAAAATATTTTAAAGCAAGATATATTTATCTAAAAGAAATATTTTAAAATAGAAACTTTTGACACCAAACATCAACTACTAGATGTGTTATATTGAGCTTTGCCATGCAGTTTTGGCAAGCTGTGTGTTTGACAGCTCACTTTTGAAAGCTTGGCAAAGTGTTTCTTTTTTTTTAACTCTTTTTTTTTAAGTTAGACTGTGAACATTAAAGTATTTCAAACTTCAACTTCACAAGTTGCTCTGAATATCTGTTTGGAGTGACATCTGAGTGATTAAACGGTTGCGGCCAAGTTTGAGCATTACATAGTAAGTCTTTGAATTTGGTAAAACTCGTACTTTTTTAAAAAACATACTTTCCTTCCAAGGACTTAACAGATCAAAATGTATTCCCCACCTAACCCATCACTTCCATCAGCATTCATAACCTCTGAGTCAGATCAGGGATGAGCTTCTGTTTCAATTAAACCTTGCTTGCTCCCAGACGACATTTATGCGAGAGGACAACTGATATTTTCACACTGTAATTAGAGGCATAGGTCAGTTCAAAACAGAGGCAGCTGCTTAGCTCTTACAGCTAAATCAGTGTTCACTCAGTCACCAGGAGAGAGCTGAGCACCAACGCCAAGTACAGTTACATGCATGTTTAAAGTGTTTCCTTCTAAGAGCTTCAAATTATTGTTTTCTCATAAAAAGGGAATTTAAATATTTAATTGAATCGGAGCTCTGAATCTGTCTTTGAAATACTATGAAATTGGAACAAAGTTTATCAATATTTTGACAGCATCTCCACTTTGTTCAGTTGTTTTAAATCACGCAGGCAAGAGGCTGTTACGTCCATGAAACTGCATCCCAAATGCAATTACAAAAACCACACTTCTCGGGCAATAAAAGAAATTCATGATGTTCTTCCATGCATGTTTGTGTGCCTATTCAGACAATCTCCTGGCGTCATAAATTTCACTTTAACTCACTCAAATACTAAATTTAGCCACATTTTTTCTGTCTGCATTTAGAGGGAGAGATAAACTAATATAGTGCAGCAGATTATTTATGGTTTTGTTTTAATGTTCTCTGTGAACATAAAAGCTGCCATCTTTTCAAACTGCTACAAACAAACCACCTCAAGAAAATATGAATTTAAGCTTCCTCCCTTCCGCAATGTAAAAGTCTTGCACTATACAGTAGAGCTGTCATTTCTAACCCGAACCCGAAGCATGGCCCGGACCGACGCAGATTAGGGCCGGCCGTAACAGTGTGATTAATGGGCGGGCTGGGCTGGTCTTGTGCTTTTAATGTCAGCCACAATCCAATTATATGATAACATGGCCTGCCATACTTCCACCAGCTGCACACGACCATTTCACCGTGAGCTGACCGGCCTTGAAAAAGGTAAAAAGTTCAGTTAAGCTTCAGACGGGACTGTACTGCTAGGCAGCGATCCATCGCCCAAATGGACGTTCATTCTGCCGCTGCACTCAGCGGATGCGCGCGGCCGATGACCCAAACAGGTGAGATCCCAAAGCAGACGGGTGTGTCAGAGCTGTCCGCTTCTCAATAATGCAGAAGAATGCAGGCAGAAACAGGGTTCAAATGCTTTTTTATGGCCATGAAAAGACAAACACCTCTCAGCTCCGAATCTTCTGCTGCTTTTATTCAGCTGCACATCCCCGACTGTTAGTAACTAATTAAAAATCTTTTTTTTTTTTTTTTTTTTTTTCTGGGTTCGGACCTGTAATTACTGTTAATTCGTCGGGTCGGGTGGGGTTAGGAAATTGTAACTGCGGGCTGGGGCCAGGTCGGATCAGATTTTTTTGGGCCCGAATGCAGCTCTACTATACAGAGGTGTCTGAGCAGAGGATGATGAGGAAACTGCTTCAGATCCTGAACATGTCACACCCCCTACATGCCACACTGGACTCTTACCGCAGCACCTTCAGTCATAGACTGAGACCACCAAGGTGCTCCACAGGATGCTGCAGGAAGTCCTTCCTCCCTGTAGCTATCAAATGTTTCAATTTGTGCCCCTTTCTACACTTGGAACAATAAAATGAATCCTTCACAATAATTAATTTAATGTTTCTGTCTGCACCTGACCCGTTTTAGACCTTAATTGTTCGTATTTTTATATTCTCTGTTTTTTTTTAATGTCTTGTGTGATTCCTTGTGTATGTTCCTTTGTACTGAAACTCTGGCACAACAATTTCCTGCTGGATCAGTAAAGTTCTATCTTATCTTATAAGGACCATAGGTCTACCAATAATGATTTTTTTGCCTAAATCAAAAACTGTGAAGGTTACTTTTAGAGTATAATATTCATTTATTATTATTATTATTGTTGTTGTTGTTGTTGTTGTTGTTGTTGTTGTTGTTGTTTTAAAACTTTTTTGTCAGAAAACAAGTTCAAAAAATCTACAATACAGTATTCCCCAATACTTGGTGATTCAACATTCGTAGACTCACTCCTTCATGGTTTTTCAACGTAAGATTTTACACGACACACGATTGTCAACTTTAATATTACTCGTGACTGGGATGGTACGGGATGAAAAGTTAACGGAAGTGGACAGGAACCAATCAATAGGACAAAAAACATGAACAAAACTTAACCAAATAAAAAAATAAAAAAATTGGACAGGCGCCGCCATTTTGTAGTTTTCTTTCAACAAGCCAATTCTGTAACACAAGTCAAAAGAACTACACGGCCCAGAGGCCAACAGTGTTTCTAGTCGCTGCTTTCTGCCGAAATTCATAGAACAACAACGGAGGCAGCAAACACTGGCGGAGAAACCGATGTGGTAAAAATAGTTTTGCAATGAAAAGTCAGAAGTAGTGATGTATCTATTAAGATCACAGAACTGGCAGGAACGTTGCAAATAACCCTGAAGCTGAATTCATCCTTTATGTTGTAGTATCTTCACTGGTGAGTACCCATATAAAAATTTTGCAGTACTGTACAGTACAAATGCATATGTTGTTAAAATTACATAGGTTTAAGGGTTTAGAACACTGAGTGTGAACAGGGTTTATAAAGCCTCAAAATATATATAAATACTAAAATATATATACTGTTCCTACTTTGCAGATTTTCACCTATCGCAGGAGTATCTGTAATGTAACCCTCATGATAAGTGGACTACTGTAATTGTCATTTGATGTTTTGTTGGATAAACACCCATTTTTAATG
>JARVGQ010000001.1:46511967-46523496 GCA_031762355.1 Hypsolebias martinsi | reverse complement strand
TTCCCCCAAACATCAATACAATATATTAAGTGTGGAACAATGATTGTGTTATACAACAAATACAGAGCTTTATCATTCAATAAGTCCCTGAATTTGTACAGTACTGCAATAGATTTAACTATTTTTATTCTTAAAGAATGTATATGTTATTTCCATGTCAGTTTGTCATCAGTGATAACAATGATAAATGATAAAGCTCTGTATTTGTCGTATAACACAATCATTGTTCCACATAACATATTATATTGATGTTTTGGGGAAAGCGTGTAAAACAATTACAAAGCCTATTTATGTTTTACAGAAAAGAGCTGTAAGAATTACCACTAGAAAGCATTACCGTCATCCATCAAGCACATTATTTTATCAACTGAAGTTATTAAGTGACATGATTTGGTAGATTATAATAATTTTTCAGTTATGCATAGGGCTCCGAATAACGCATTGCCCTTAAATATCCAAATGCATTTTGTTAAAATACAAAGTTGTTATAATCTTAAGGGGTCAGGGATATTTGTAAAACCAAAATTCAGAACTACAGTAGTTTGAAGGGAAGGTCTACCTCAATCCAGGGAATTGGATTATAGAATGGTTTGGAGCAGGGGTCTGCAAACTTTATGATCAAAAGAGCCATTTCTGTCCCTTTGTTCACTAAATTAAACGTGTCCGGAGCCACAATACCTGCTACAACTGGGATTCTCAACTGATAGCCCATGGACCACTTTAAGTTTTTGGAGGGCGCTTTTCTGGACAGTAGGTGTGATTTTATAAAACTAAAAATATCTAATGATTTTTAACATTTATTGGTATTTTTACACTCTAAGACAAAATAAAAGACAAGATTCTCTTAAAGAAGGAAAAACCCAGTTTCTAAAAACTAAAACAATAAACTATGCCTTCTTATGTGTTTTTTTTTTATTGTAGAAAAATTACATGTCCAACTTTGAAGAAATAAAGCATAAAGTGAAAGCGTATGGTTTGCTCCTTGTAATGGTTCTAGTACAGTATTCATATATTTGCAAAATAAATTAGAATAAAACTGCTTAAACAAGCCCTTTTAGTTGTTGTTATAACAACCAATAAAAATCAGTTTTACTTCAGTTTTGGTCAAAGCTTGAAAGAGCCACTGCAGAGGGACCAAAGAGCCACATGTGGTTCCAAAAAAATGCCAAGTCAATGTGTACATTTAAGAAAATAATCAAAACTGAATTGTTAAAAATATATATATGAAGTAGCATAATGTGTATTGTATTAGTTAGAAAAAATAGAAAGTTATTCATTTTGTTCTGTTACTGGAAGATTATTATTGTTTGAACTGATTGAAAAAAGGGGCAGATATAATAAGATTTTTTTCTTCTTTCTGCTACCTTTCATTTTCTATATTTTGTATGTTATCATTTATGGGATTGCTTGGTATTGTATTTTTTTAAATGAACAAATAAAATAAACATTTTTCAATAATGGACACACACAGGAGGGAGCTGCAGGAGATTGAAGAAATGGCGACTGTTTGACTTATGAGAACATTGAGCTTTCTGTCCAGAGAATGTTAGCTGCTTACTTGATGTCTTTACTTCTAACAGGTTTGGAGGAGGATACTGGAAAATTCCAGGATGATGGAAAACGCCAGGTGAAGAAGTCAGAGGAGGCAGTTTTAAGAGAGTGTCATGTTGGACCTTAATGCTGGCAGGGAAGATGTTCGAATGATGGTTATGGTCCTTGTTTGTAGAGAACTGCTCTGAAGGAGTATTCCATGGAGGACTCAGAATTACAGATACCAGGGGAGGACTCGAGGCTGGTCAAGGAGACGAGGAATAACTGGAAACAGGAGACTACATTATACACAAGAGAGCACCAGCAAGTTTAGCACAAGGAATCTAAAAAGCACTAGGGCTGGACAAGGTACTTTTAATGGGACAATGTTCCATTGGAGACTTGAAGATCCAAGCTGCCTTAAGTACTGCAGGCCCTCGTCAGTAGATAGGAAACAGCGGGAGATAAGTAGCTCCACCCTGCTGCTCAGGAGCTGCAAGAGAGTGGAGTGAAGGAGAAAGCACAGAATCCATCTATCTATTATCTTTACCCGCTTCTTCTTTTTCAGGTTGCGTTGGTCACTGCTGCCTAGGGATTATTTAGAGTTACCAATCAGCCTAACATGCATGTTTTTGGTCTGTGGGAGGAAACCTGGAGAAAAATGACGCATGCATGGAGAGAACATGCAAACTCCACACAGATAGGCCCCCAGCTGGGATTTGAACTGGGGCGACCTGTTTGGTGAGATGGCAGCTCTCCCAACTACGCCACCGAGCTGCCCAAAACCCAGAATCCTCACAATCTAATTTTTACTTTCAGAGTTTTCTCAAAATCCACCTATTTTATTAAATATTTTGTTAACAGACAGATGCATGAATGAACATGCAAACAGATGCACACATGTTCACACACAGACACAAAAAGCAACATCTCTGAGCTTTCATGGTTTATACCAGCAGCTCTATTAAAGAACAATTTCAGGAGATTTTACAGACCGTGATGAAATGAAAATGTTACTTTTCTGCTTGTCATAAAAAATATGGTAAAGACGAGAGCTGAGAAACCTTCATGACCTCACAAATAGAAAAGGCATATGTAGATATTTGCTCATTTTATTTTATTTATTTTTTAGTTGATGAAAATGTCTTCACACCTTCTTAAGTCGAGAGCCCTCTCATGGAGGTAGGCATCCTTGACAAACTCTACAATCAAGACTAGTTGATTGTAAGATGATACAACTCAAGATCCAAACCATCAGAAACACTTAGGAACAAAAAGGACAGACTGAACATTCCAAAAACAAAAGTATGCCAAGAAAACTTTTACTTTAGTCATGTAATCCTAAAAAAAAAAAGGAACAATGTGTCTATTAGCAGACAGACTGAAAGTTTATTTTTAAACCTGCCAGTTATTCAAGTCTCATATTTAACAAGCGTTGTTTAAAGTTACCTGGTGTTTTCCTAAACCCAACCTAGTGTTTGTTTTGCACACACACATAATTTACAGTACACTGTAAAATCCAATTAGTTTTTACTTTTTAAAAAAAGCATGCAAACTGATTGCAAGTATAGAGAACTATATATTTTAAGTTCCACTCACTAGTGTTTCCTTCGTTGCTTAAACACAGACATGAGTTTAAGCAGCTTAAACACTCAAGTAGCATGAACTTGAGAGCTTTCTTTAGATGTACTTGACTTGGTAAAGATTACTTAGAATTACTATTTAAATCAACTAAATCAATGCATGTGACATTTACTCTGTTTAGTCCATATAACATACCTGTACTTATCAAACAAAGTTGGTCTGACTTTGCATTTCAAAGTTGTATTTATTTGAATAGTAATCTGACTTACTGAACCAACCGATTGCACTTAAAAAAAAAAAAGTGATACATGCCTCAAATATCTATGCATAAATCAAAAACGGGTTCCAGTCTTCTAAAATAACCTGAATTACAATTAAACATAATAAATAGAACATGGTAATAGCACAGTTAAAAGTTTAAATTTGTTTTTAATCAACTTTGTGACATCTGCAGCTTTACTATACTAAGATCAATAATAAAGTTAACATTTAAACTAGTATTGGTAAAGGTCAAACAGGCTGACAAGTGAACATTTGTATCCCTCAATACCGTTACTTAAATTCAGTAGATAAAAAGTATATTGGGGGGATGGGGGGCATGCCGACAAGTGCAAAGTGGCTTTGTTGAATGAGTGCAGAAACCTGAAAGAAAGTTTAGTTGTGCATGTATCTCTAGACAAAAACCACAACTGTAACTGAGCTAACAAAGTTAAAATAATAATAATAATAATAATAATAATAATAACAATAATAATAATAATAATAATAATAATAATTAATAATACTGTAATAAAAAAAAAACAGTGAGTTAATTGTTTTTAAGAATTTATTCTGTGATTTTGGTACCCACAATGTTAGAGATGCCACCCGACACAAACGTTTTATCATTTTATTGATAAAGCTGACCATAGGTCAAGAGCTTTTTCCAAAAAAAAAAAAAAAAAGAGAGAAAATTAAAATAAAATAAAAAAGTTACATAAACACTGTGATTGAGAAATAAATAAGTTAAAAAAAAATTGGCTAAAATATAAATCACACTTTTTTTTTTTTTTGTATTTTCAAATGGAGTTAAATGAACGTTAACAAGGAAATAAAAGCCTCCTGATACAAAGCTGACCACATTATGTGTGAACAAAGCCATAGTCCAAACGCCTTCATGAACAGCTGCCAAATGAGCCAGGTCAGAGGTGTTTATTGACGTGTGACTATTGACAAAAGACACAAGATGAATTCTAGAGTACGTATTGACAGAGTTTCCACTCAGACTCAGTCAAATGCTGGAAATGGATCATGGTCGTTTACATTAAAGATGGATAATGGCCTCGGGTGAAAATGAGCCTGGGTCCATCTTTTCTTTAATGAACTTTGCATTTATCTGTGCACTGGCAGATGGCGATGTAATTTCAGAAAAAAATGCAGCAATATCACATCCATTTTTTAAGGAGTTGTATCACAATAAACAAAACACCATCATTTCACTGAGGCTTTAGATTTGTAGAGGTGAAGTAAGAAGAAATCTTCAAATCATTCACTGTTTCTTCAAAGCGGGGAGTATTATAGTTTTTCTTTACAACTAATTGCAAATCCTCATTAAAGTTTAGATAGAAATGTTGCTTTATCAACATGTTAACTAGTGTTTTATATTCCATTTAAAACAAAAATTGTTCTTTAAAATTCTAAAACTCAGATTGAAGACAAAACATCAAAATTGTCTATTTCATCTTAAAAGCACAATCTATGAAAGGAGACGCAACTGGAAAAAAAAAACGTATTGCCGTTAAAATTTAAACAGAATACGTAATACATACGTAATAATCTGAATTGTAACTTATGGATCTGGTCAGCTGGTTTTTCAATGCAATTGATCAAATTTTCTCAACGAGAAGACAGGGCGAAGGAGAGCCCTCCTTGCCCTGATGGGACATTTGCAGCTGGATGATGGATTCCTGGGGGAAGTGGAAAACCATGTGTCTGTCCATATTGTCGGTTGAGGACACTGAAGATGTGTACATAATTGGATTTATGGTAACAGAATTTCTGCTTTTTGGACTTGGTGATTACCTGGCATATTGGCAAATTCAGAATACGTCGGCAGCTGTTCTGGCCATTGTAAAAAGCTGCCCGGCCTGTGTGAAGGTCAGTGTGCTGTGCTGTGAACACTCAGACTCAAATGCTGTGTGAGTTGAACTGTAAGCTGGATGCGATTTTAGCTGAAAATTGCGAGCTAATTGCGGCTCCTGAGTCTTGCTTGCAGGAAGGAATAGATCTTGGAGAAGCTGTAAGTTTGACTCTGCATATGTGACCACAAATTTGACTGATTGGAGTTGCCACTGAGATGGAAATTAACATAGTTGGCCTGACTCAAAACAACTGTTGCTGTCTGAATCCGGCTCCCACCATGTCATCCTTGGAGGGTTGACTACCTCAAATTCTTCTGGATGTTATGTGAACAAGATGCTCTGTGCCCCCACCCCAGGACATCCGTGGACCTGTGTCAGACCTCTACTGAGCCAGCTGATAAACACTGCATCATCACTTATCAGGACTATGGCTGTGGGGGGTGAGGGGCTATCTGGACAGTGTTCACAGACTGCTTCCCCTCAAAAGGGCCAATGGCTGCATTGCTCACTTGGGTGGCCTGTGCTGGGACCCCCACCCTCACCCACCCCACATGCATATGTCTATGTCACCAGTATGTTGCTTTTTCTTGTGCTGAGGTTTTTTAGCAACTCACACTGTGCCCCATTAAGGACACAGTGTGAAATATGATTTTTTTAACCTAATTTCTCCCCATGTTTTCCCTTTTCCTTATCTAAACGAAAAGGGCAGCGCTTTACACGAGGCCGCAGCCTCAGGCATCCCTGTCTACCCATGTTTGTTTTCTTGTTCTCTTTGGGTGGCTGTCTGAAATGTAATTTTGATGTGCTTCTGTGCAATGACAATAAAGCTGATTCTGAAAAAGAACTTCCTCATACAGTATATCAGTGTGTGACACTCCTGACTATTTTTAAGGGAATGCTTCTGAACAGCAAAGTGTTTGCTGAAATCCCAAAAACACTTCTTCAGTATCTTTCGGAGAGTGAAAAGGATTCTTAGAAAACGGCAGCTTTTCTCACTCGGATGAGAAGAAGTTGGTGTGTCAAAGTATATAAAAATAAATCTCTTTATCGTTTTGTTTTTCCTTTCAAACGAGAAGTTTTGATGTAAAAATAAATTTTCTGCTGATGGGTATGCTCATGCAGTTGCAGTCAATAATCAGTAGTGCTTGTCTCTCACTGAAGTATCTTGTTAGAAGACAAGATAAGAAGTTAAACACATTTTTACTTGACCACCTCATTATTTTTGGGATGGTGACAAAAAGAAGCTGAGCTTGAGAGCTATTCTAATAACAATTGCAACATTTTTCCAGCCAGCAATAATTTCAATATTGACATCAGAATGTGATAAAAAAATATATAAAAATGAATATTGGATATTGACAGAGAACAGAAAGCATCATTATAGAGATGACTGAAAGGAACTATTAGAAAAGAACATGACAAATGCAGGAAACTAGGATTCAAAGTGAGCTGAGAGCCATCTGACATGCAGCCAGTTAGTATTCTTTGCACAGACTGAAGACAAAACTGAGGACAGAGAAACCTACAGACAACTGAATGCAGCTGCAGGAAAAACATCTCATGGGAGGTATTTTAGCATTTCTTATTTTCCAAACTGCCTCGTTTAGTCACGCCATGTAAAGAATGTGCTTCCTCCAACTAAAACAGTCATTCGTTTCCTCTAACAACCCTTACTCTGGGGGGGGAGTGGGGGGGGGGTGGTTGATTGAAGCAAAAACTGAAAAGAAAATGCACATTAAAAAGGAAATATTGTATTGCAGCCACTTACATTAAAGCCAAAAGTCTAAACTTCATTTTATTTAATTTCAAAATTCTGAGGTGGAGTATATACACAAAATTGCCAATAAGAAGCTAAATAGTTATATGACTCAAATATAAAAAGCAAATCTGAAATTCACCACAGAAGGCCTGAACGATATTCTCAATACTCAAATTTGTAGTTTTCTCACAATTCACTTGAAAATACCTGCATGATATGCAAATTCCCATGATACACATACAGCATGAGGAGGAAAAAAATTGCCGGAGGCTGTATTTCTACCTAAGGCACTGCATTATTCAAGAGACAGTCTGCAGTGAGTTCTGGTTAACAGCATGAAAATAACCCCATCTTTCACAGTCGATGTATAAATCCGACATGATACACCAATCCTTCAACTCTGGCTGTCTTCTCTACAGAAAAGAAAAGTTTCATTTTCCCAGCTAATATTACAGGAGAGTATTTATGTTTGAAAGAAATGCTCACACAAATGTCCCCGGCATCATTTTGCAGAAATTACACAAATCCATTTGTGTTTTTCAGCGTGCTGCACAGTAAAAATCCAATATGCTGAAAAGTAGAAGTTTGTCTGCAACAATCAGGCGGTGGAAAAGTCTGGATCTTGTCAATGAATACATTTTGTGCATTTTGCCTGGCAGTTTTCACATTGAGATTTAAAAAATGGATCATTTATGCATCTGCTAGGTAAATTGTTGGTATTATATAAATATATTGTTAGTACTCCAACGTGCGGGCTTCTTGTTCATATAGAATAATTTATGTTTGCAACACGATATGCATGATAGAAGTACTGTTTGTGTTACAACAAAGACCTTTTCTTTGAATGAACTGCAAGGTTTTGTGAGTTTAAAATAAGATGATATTGAAAAAATAAATATTTTTCGAGACCACTTTAAAAGAAAAAAGCTGGCTCCTTGTTCAAACATAAAGGACGACTCGAGCC
Organism: Hypsolebias martinsi; assembly: GCA_031762355.1. Lineage (NCBI taxonomy): Eukaryota > Metazoa > Chordata > Actinopteri > Cyprinodontiformes > Rivulidae > Hypsolebias > Hypsolebias martinsi. The sequence continues at coordinate 46,515,539 of JARVGQ010000001.1, read as the reverse complement.
TTTTTTTTTTTTTTAACAGTCATGTATTTCAAAGAAAAATCAGCACGCTCGTATCCTGGCTGTACCTCTTTACCTCTGATGCTAAAATTATCGTGGCTGTTCAAATATTTCAGCGGCTCTCTCTATCTGAACCTGACAAGTGGCATCCGCCTTGCTGTGTGAACTCCACAACAGCAAATAAAAATGAGTCTGTGCAAGGGAGAAAGCAGAATTTGAACCATTTTCTCAAGAAATGTACGCACGCCTATTCTTTGCACACTTACTGTATGTTTTTATACCTAAGTTAGCTTTACTTACTTACTGATGATCACTCCTTGTTGGGTCTGTGACAGCCAATAATCAACCAGACAATTAAATAACTGTACCAGCTAACTGTCAACCGAGCATGACTGATTGATTTTTGGCATTTTGTTTGCATAGACGTAGAGGCTGTGGAGCTCACAGCCAGGAGACATTCAGGTGCACAAGAACATTTTTCTTTATTTTTTTAATCTAAAATGAACATACTGCAGTGATTAAAAAATGCAAACAACTTGACAAAGCAAGTAATAGCAGAAAACATGTGAAGCCAATGTAAATATAAACCATGACAACTTGGCAAATCAAAAGCATAATTTCTATATTGAGCGTGTTTATATATTGAGTGAGTGCTTGTGAGAACCAGGTGGGAGCTGCAGGCTCAGACTGTGACGATTCCTGTTTTCCACTAATCACTTTGCTTCCTTGGATGAGCTCGAGAGCACAGATTTCTCCACTGGGACAGCTGTCATCAATTCCAGCTGATGACCCTCCTCAGTATTTAAGACTGAGCGCAACCACATCTCTTCAATGGATCGTTAGCGTCACATGAGGATCTTCTCACTTCAGCCCAGTCTTGTGTTTTCCTCATATTAAGTTAAGAAATGCTGTACTTGTGTTCATTTGTAGAATCCTTGGACTCCACTACTAAAAACTCTCAGTTAAGAACCTTTCAGTTGTCCTCCCTGTTTGTATTCCTCCAAAGACAAGTAAGAAGTCAAATCTTACATTCCTTGAACCTTTGGAAACCTCTCCCCTCCCTTGGACGCCTGCAGAAAGAAAATAAAAAGACAAACTCGTGGTCGTTCCTGATTTTTCAGTCACTTTCAACATAAAACTGTTGAATCACTTGTTGTCCTTGACTGTTTTTGGCTCGGTTCCACAAAGCTTGAGTATTGAATATCGTACATTTATCATACAAATAATATAATAATTATTATATATAATATAATAACAGATGGGCTGTGTTTAAACCACTGACAATCTACTTAAAAAGCTTGTTTAAAACTGCTTGTTAGTTAAAAAAAAGACTAAATAGATAAAGATTCTTTATCTCTAAAAATGTCTTCTTCACCTAATATCTTAAAGGCTAAAGTTTAGGTACTTTATGTTTTAGTATTCCCCCCCCACACGTTTTTATTTTTTACAATTTTAAAATATCTTAAAAAGAGCACCAAGCACAATTTTCACTGAATGCTTAGAACTTTCTAACATTTTGTTCAAGTATTACAACTTAAAAAAAATGTTTTTGTTAAATGCTTCTTTAATGTTTTTTTTTTTTAATTAATATATATATATTTTCCCACTATGGAGTGTGCTATTTGTGGAAATCAGTTTGTTTGGTGGTGGTTGAAGGACAAAACATCTTAGCAATAAAATAAAATAAAATCCATGACCTGACTGAACATTGTTGGATTTTTACCTGGATTATTGAGCATGAACGTTGGGTAAATGCGTCTTAATTCTTAATTATATATATATATATATATATATATATATATTTTTTTTTTTTTAATTATTTTGCAGCTGCATGTTTGACTTCTCAATGGTGCCCTTTTTAATGCATTGTTAAAGTGGACACGTTTTTTTTTTTTTTCCTGTAACTTTATCTTTTGAAGAAAGTTTATATTCCAGTTTATATCACTGTGTCAAAAAAACATCGAGGCAGAAGCCCTGAACACAGTAAAACGTTTTCTGTAAAGTACTTCTAGCAAAGCAGTGAAACCCTTCTCTGGGAATTCTTTAATTGCATCACTCTGCAATCACGACACACACTCATCCCCTCGGGAAGATGAGTGTTTCCTTTCGTGTCAATCAAATTTGCTGTGCTTAACCTCTGTCACCTGTCATTCATCCGATTAAACACTGCAATTAATGAAGATTGCCGTCTGAGGAACTGTTGCAGGCTGCAGCAGCTTTTATAAAAAAAAGTTTTCTCATTATTTTCTGCACAAGTCATGAGTGTGAGCAAATAGCTTGGCACGCTTTACTTGTACATGATGCTATGGGATCAGTTTAAAATACATTTTTAATCCATTTTATGTGTTGTTTATTGTCTATTTATGAAATATGGAAAAAGTCTTTCAATATGTACTTTTTGTGATATTTCTACTGTTTAAAGTTCCTCTCTGAAAGATGTAGGCATGAAATACATAGGAATTAAATCATACTGGTAATACAATTGATCAAAACTGCAAAAGTAAAGTAAATATTTACCTTTTTTCAATTAAAAAAAACCTTGGTAGAAGCAAATGTGTTGGGGGGGGGGCGGTGTATACTGTCTTACTAATGTTTTATCTTAAATTTCTAACTAAATTGACAGTAAATTATAAGGAATTGTGAGCAAAAGCATCCAGCCCATCTGGTGTCAGACATGAATCCAGAAGGTGACAAAGTGCAAAACTGGCCACTAGTTGCTCAAGCCACTCAATGAGCATGAAATTTTCCCATTAGTTACTTTTACTTTTGGTTGTTTTTTCAGTCTACAACTAATATCATTGTCTAAATATCTCCAGTTTCACTCTTTTTGTCAAACAATATCAAAATTCTGGCTCAAAAAACATTGTTAAAGCCCTGCACATAATCATTAAGTAAAGTTACATTTTTTATTTAAATTTTTTTTAAAGCAGGGACGGCTCCAGAAAGTATTCAGAAGGTGGGGTGCACCAACTATCTCAGGGTGGCACACCAAAAAGAAAAAGCTATCCATGTACCATAGTATCTTCCACTTCTGGAGTGTGTGTGTGTGTGTGGGGGGGGGGGGGTTGCAGCTAAAGCAGGAGCCCCAGTTTCCACAGCCACCTCTTCCAGCTCTTCTGGAGGACTCCAAGGAGTTCCCAGGCCAACCAAGAGCCATAGACTCTCCAGAGTGTCCTGTCTTCCTCATCAGATTCCTGAACCAGCTCAATGTGGAGGAGCAGCTGTTCTACTCCAAGTCTCCCAGTTAACGAAACTTCTCACCCCATGGAGAGTGCAGCTACCCTGTGGAGAAAACTCTTCAACCGCCTGTTGATATCATTCTTCAATCACTACCCGATACCCGTGGCCATAGATGAGTGTAGGAACATAGACCGACCGATAAACAGAGAGCTTCACCTTACAGCGCAGCTCCCTCTTCACTACAACGGACCGGCACAGGATCCACCATACTGCAGACGTTACACTAATCTGTCTGTCAATCTTATTTTGATTCCATTCATCTGCTGTGTGTGTGTGTGTGTGTGTGTGTGTGTGTGTGTGTGTGTGTGTGTGTGTGTGTGTGTGTGTGTGTGTGT
>JARVGQ010000001.1:46470919-46481364 GCA_031762355.1 Hypsolebias martinsi | reverse complement strand
GGATGGATGGATGGATGGTGAATACTGTAGTTGGATGGATGGTAGATGAAGGATGGATGGATGGTAGATGAATGATAGATGGATGGATGGATGGATGGTAGATGAAGGATGGATGGATGGTAGATGAATGATAGATGGATGGATGGTAAATAAATGGATGGATGGATGGATGGATGGATGGATGGATGGATGGATGGATGGATGGATGGATGGATGGTAAATGATGGATAGATTGATGGATGGATGTAAATAGATGGATAGATGGATGGTTGGTAAATGGATAGATGATGGCAAATAGATGGATGGATAGATGGATAGGTGTACATAGATGGTGTACATGTGTTTTCTACATTAAATTAAAATAAGTGCCCAGGCCTTAATTTGAACTCCCTTATTTTGACAGGGTGTGTTCTGGTAACTGCTTGCTTTGATCCGGGAACTCTCAGGCTTACTAATAATGAAGTAATGAGAAAAAATTGACTGCCTTGAACGAATAAAAATTATATTGGACATATAATCTGAAAATAATTACATAAACACTCATTTTAAACACAACAGTCACTTACGAGCTTCCTAATATCCTGTAAGTGCTGCCCCTTCAAGTAATCATTTCCTCTTCTACTCAAAAAAAAAATCTCCGCCCTTAAAAGTACAGTCATGGGCAATTTAATTAAAAACACAACAATATAATTAAACACCATAACTAAATTGCAAATCAGTTTTACAATTTAAGTGGGTCATTAATAAAAATTTCATTATTTATTAAAAACAAGAAGAGAAATGTATGATGGGTTATCACCTGCGTTACATACCATATTTTTCTGACTAAAAGCCACACTTTAAATCCATCAATTTTCTCAAAAGTCTACAGTGAGCCTTTTAATCAGGTACACCTTATGTATTAATTCTGGTTTTGCTTAGTGATCTCAAACCAATTTTATGTGATTATTGTGAATGAGTTGAATAAAGTTTGACTTATCTGACTGTTTTGTTTCACTTAATGCGCCTTATAATCTGGTGTGCCTTATAGTCCGAAAAATATGGTACATCATGTATCAAAAACAACGGCGCCAATTTGTCAAAATAACAGCTATCAAAATGTCAAAAAGTCAGTCCAATTTACTTGCCTTTTTTTTTTTTAAGTCTTCTCGTACAACTAAACAACTGAGAATTGAAGCACATGAAGGCAGTGGAGCTACTACTGGAGCAGGAGCGAGTGGTGTGGGTGAGTGCCAAGCTAACCAGGCGGTCATACCTGGGCAGGAGCCCACAGCTGGCCGCCATGAACAGCCTCAGGAGGAACCTGGGGGTTTAGGTAAATGTAGATGTTTTGCAACCCATGAAAATACACCACAATGCAGGAAATGGCCACTGCTATTTGCATTCCGGCATTGTTTGCTTTACAAATTAAACACTGGAAATGCTCGTGTACGATGAGTTTCGAGTCACCACAACAAAAAGTAAAACTGCTGACATTGCTTCTTCGTGCTCATTTGACAAAACAACAGACGGCACCTCTCACAAGTCAATCTGACAGCAGAGACGATTTGCAGGATTCACAGCACTTAAGCTGAACACGTGATTGCAGACACCCCCGACTGAAGTTGCTCAAACACCTGCTTAACCTTGGCTCTTCCAGGATTATTTTCCCTGAACACTTATCTTCGGAAAGAAATGCATCAGATGAGAATAAGTAGTATATTTGAGGAAAGCGTGCACAGAGGAAGAAAACAATTTGCAGAAAAGAACGTGTTAAGAACTGTACTTGTAGAAGCTTTGTTTTTGCTCTAAGCTGCTAATTCTTGGCAGAAGAAAAAGCATCGTGGAGCAGTTCTGTTGGCGGTGAACAATTTGTTTTCATTAAAGTGAGGAAATTGAGACTATGATAAAATCTTGGAGTGTCTTTAGTATCAGTGTGTGCAGTTGAATACTTTATCTCTTACCTGAACCTATGGGTTGACACATGCAGATGATCCTTCAGCCTACACTTCTTGAGCAACCAACTTCGGCATCGGTTTTGCCAAACAAGAAAGCCGGAATCCAAAAACACAACTGGAGAACGTTGCTAACAGCTGCTAATTTGTCAAAAGAGCGTTCCTTTTGATTTCAGCATCTGTTTGCTTCTTTGTGGACTTTACATCCACCAGAGATCACGTGAAGGGACTTTCTATGGTGGCATGTTTAACGCCCGTGCAACCTTTTCATAAACATGTATAGTTCAGCTGCACAGCTTTCACCTCCAGCTTTATACCAACACCCAGATGGACGCGTGTAAACAGACGAACAAGAAGGCCTGCAGAGCCAACGTAACACTTATCCAGCTCCACCCCGCCGCCACAGCGAGACATAAGGCTGCCTGAGCCTGAGGTGGAGAATAGCAAGAGTCGGTGCCAGTGTTGGGTAGTAATAGGACTCTGCTCTGCTCCTCATCTGGCTCGCCTGTGGACAAAACCCATCCGTTGGAGTGCAGGTCACGCACACCCAGGAATACAGATGGGCTGCTGAGTCTTTCTGCCCTGCCACTCAATGATTTAAGGCGTGAGATTACACAAGAGCCGCTACCTGCACATGTGTGAACAAAGAGGAGTGTTGCGGCTTTGTTATTCTGAATCTGAATGAACAAATGTGACCGAGTGTTTTCACATTTAAAGTGGCATCCTTTCACCCGCTGTCATTTGTTCACCACTTTCATGGGGAGGTGTTTGAAGGGCTGTTTGTGTTGTCTCTTTTTCTCCACGTGCCCAAACTGTGTACCTGAAAACGTGTGCGTTTGGGAAAGTCAACAAGACGGTCGTGAAAGCTTCCTTTTAGGCCGAAAAGCGCAGCGAGCTGCATGTGGCGGCAAATCGAGGCAACACAGACGAGCAAACTGTTTGAGTTTATTCTTTGTTGTGAACTCAACGTAATCCGAGGTTTGTACACAAATCGCTAAGCTCCGGATCGCTTTGTGGTCAAAACGCAGAGCGATGCTCCGGGCTGGCTTATGGGTTTTCCTGCAGTTACAAGATAATGCGTCCAGTTCTGCCACCAAAACCACAAGTTGATGGAAGCAATTGTTTCTTTTTTTGTTGTTTGTTTTTCATTCTGAATCTGAATATTCATTCTTGTTTTAGCTCCTGCAACGGTGAGCAGGACTGCCCAGTCAGCTCTGACTGACTCACTGACAGAACACAAAGTGATGAAGCACGAGGCAGCTGCTCAGACTCACACAGGGGACTGCCAGACATTATGGAGATCTTTTAGAGGGATGTAGACAAGCTGAAGAGGAAACAGTTGAAAACAAATCAGGTGTTTCTTACAGTTGTGTACCTGTGGACTCTGTAAGGGGAAAAAACAGCCCCATTTAATCAAGACTTTGTAAAACTTTGAACAAAAAGGACAAACACCAAATAAATATTATCCCAAACTCAAGAACGGCTCAAGTGTTCTCAATCTTTTTGGGTTCAGGGCCACCGTACAGGGGAGAAAAAGTTTCATGGACCCCCTCATAACACTCATGTTTATTAAATAATTTTCTTTAATTTGTCTCTTTAATTCAGTGGAAATATTTGTGTAACATAAATACTTGATAAGACCTGTTTTTTAATAGTGTTAATATAATGTTATACTTTTAAACATGGGGTATTCAAGACACACTTAATTAAAAAAAAATCACCTTTCAAAAATTAGTTTTGAGAAAATTAACAGCAGTAAAACTTTACTTATTCACATAATGAACATGAATGTATCACCACTTCTTCAAATTGTTACAGAAAAGTCTTTACGTAAAACTGAGCAGAACCAAAACAGTGGATTTAGTCACACCAAGTAACGGCTTAATCTGTAAACCGATCGATGCAGCAACGCAAACAGCAGGCTGGGGGTGGGGGGCAGGTCTGGGGATCCTCCCCCAGAATTTTTTTTATAAATTAGATGCAGTCTATGCAATTTTGTTGTATTTTAATGGGTTGTTAAACATATATGTGCTTGTAAAATAAATACATATATACATTTGTTGCGGACCCCCAGGGGTCCAGGGACCACAATTGGAGAACCACTGGTTTAATGTACAGGTGTATATAAATTTGAGTTTGTTACGTTTATAGATTCTGGCTTTAAAAAATAAATCCACAACTTTAAACATATTTTTAATACAGCTGCAAAAAAGCCTTTATTTTTTTTTTTTTTACCAATTTGTTCATGAGCAAATGCTGCAGTTTCAGCAAGATTTGTTCTTTTTTATCGGCAACCACCAAAAGACAAGCACAACTGTTTTTGCACGTGTCGGCGTGTGTTTTTGTGTCGGTCATCTAAATGCCTCACGAACCACTGAACAGATTTTAATGAACCTTTTGAGAAATAATCATTGGCTGCACTGCTACAACTCTTTGGAGTCAGTCCAACTCAAGATGGAAATGGCTTTAATGTGAATTTTACAGATACTTTGATTAAAGTTGGTGCAAATATTGTGTTCTGTTTTTGAGCTTACATAATGTAACCATTTTTTTCTAATAAATTGTTTTTCCACTTCTTTGCTTCTTGAATGAAATGTATTTAAAAAGGGACAATGAACAACTCAAACATAAATGTCACCATTTGATGCACTATAATAAATGCTAATTCGCATCTGCTGTCCCTTGACAAATTTTTTTTAAATGGATGCAGTAATAAAAATCATAAATAACTTTTTTACTAATAGTAAAAACTTTGTAGTAAATAACATGAACTGTATTATTTAGCAAATTTCTTATTTCGATTGGGTCATTTAAAAGATACCCCACTCCATTACCACCATCAGCAACCACAACTTAAAAAGCGTGTTTACCTTACAGTAATAAAAAATATTGATTTATTAAATGTGCAAGAGCTTCATATCATTTCTTTGTGTAGTTTTGCTGAAAAACTTATATAGTTTCATGATCCATATGCGGCCAAGCTTCAGACGTCAGACAATGGATTTCACATTTTGACCTTAACTCTTCGATTTACAAAGAAATGAATTGTTATAAGCTCAAAAGCCCACATCACCAGGCTTCCAATTCCATGCTTGACACTTGGTTTCAGGTGTTTGTGCCAAGATCCTGTTTTAACAGTAGCATAAAGTATGATCAAACTAACATCACTTTGCTTTAAATGTTCAGATTCACATTTGCAAAGCTGCTCCGTTGTGCACTTTTTAACAAGAGGCCGTCTCCTGGTAATTGCTCCAAAGCAGCCACACTGAACTGTCAGAAACATTAAAGTCTGAGATGTGGCTCCAATTCCTCTGAACATTGCACAAGTTCCAACTTCAAGCATTCGCTCCTGCAAAGACGGGCAATTTCTTCTGCCTGAATAATATTCTTCACGGTACAATGCTGGACTCTGCAAATTGTTTAGAAACGGTCACATAACTTTTCCCGCCCAGGTGGGCAGCAACAATGGCATCTCTCGAAGATTGCTGCTGCTGCTGCTTTCTCCTTATTCTGGCAACACCTGAATATTTCTGACCAGCAATCTACAAAACATCTGCTTTCCCAGAGATGCTCATAATTCCCTTAACGAATGTACTGGGTATTGCTGAATTTATCACTTAATTAAAAATCCATTACACGTTCCGATTTAAAACACTGAATATACATTTTTTTTCCACTTTTCTGAAAGCTTCAGTTGCTATGGATGGATTACCCAAGCGTGTTGCGATGCAGATTAAACATCTCAAAGGGCAAAGAAAATAAAACCGCTTAGAAAGATTTGCCTTGCATCTACGGCCAGCTACATGAAAAGCAAAGAGATATTCACAGGCTGAAGAGGGGAATGAATTTGCACGTGTCGGGGCGCAGGCGATAAAACGTTTCCGCCATGATTTAAACAAACAGAGGTGTGAACGGTCAGCAGCTATCGAGCCTCTTCATAAATGTTTTACCACTCTTTGGGGCATGTCTGCATCAGCGAGACGAGCGCATTTATCTTCGCAAAGACGTCCAAGTGCTTGCAGCTTGAAGGGAAATCAGTAGGCTACAGTGCTGATGAGAAGATACACCAGCACACGTGTGTGGTGGGTGTGTGCACTTCACTTCTCGGGGGTCCGAGGCTGTGTTGCGCACACCACCTAGTGGCATTAGGATTTGTATCAGTGCCAAGACGATGACAGAACACTCCCAAGCTCATCACTCACTCTGTAAACAACAAAGTGTGAAGGGAAAACATCACTTTGGAGTAAAATAGATGATTCGTGCTCCAAGAAAGAAAATGGAAATGCCACGAGCGCGAGTGGAAAAACCGAGGCGAGTTGAGCCATGAAAAGATGCAGCTGCAGATGAGATCAAAGGATGAGCCGGGACGCTGAATCCGTTGCGGTCCTCCGCCTTTGGGCGTGCAGCTTCAACGAGGTTTTTGACTGACAGGTGGGGACTGTTGATCCCCGGTGCTTTTCCTTCTCGTCTCCCTCACGTTCAACAGGAAAGGACATCCTACCAGTCTTACCAGTTCAAGAACTGGAAAGGCTTCTACGTCTTCAGAGTCCCACATGTGAAGCATTGCCATTGAAGGGAGATGAAAGGAAGCACCAGCTGTCAATTTTCAGGATCCCTGCTCTTTGGAAATTAATTTTCCTTCACAACTCAATATTAATCATGAATTTGCAGGTGGTCTTTGAAGCATAAAGACATAATTATGTGCTATATGCGCAATGTTTACTGCAAACGTTCCGCAGTCGTCGATTAACAAGCTGCCCGTTGCATCACTTTTACCACTGTTGTCTCCTGCTTGTTGCATTTCCCCCCTTTTCCCTCAAGCGATTTGGAAGTGGAGTCTCAACTAGCAGCAAGAATCTTAATTTTCCATTATGCATCAGTCAAACTGAGGAGCCGTGTCCACAAACTGCCACCGCCGAGTGTAGTTAAGCAAATGGACCAGCGTCTGAGCTCTCAATCTTTCACAGGCTTTTTTGTCAAGGGTGGAAAAGAAGCGGTGGCTGCTGATGCACATGCATTCATCTTAGCCCTGAAACGAGCGAAAAGACAAAGCTGAGTGATCAATATTACATGCGGTCGATACATTCCACTCATTTAGCTTTGGATGTTTGTTTTTTTTTAAAGTCCCTATTTTTAGTAAAATTAAAACTTTGGAAGAGGAAAAAAAAACACACAAGTGTATTGAAAGTAGCAATTTTTTGACAGTTTTAAGATACAATTATTTACATGTAACCAGAGACAATAGTTTTAAAACAAGTACAAACCCCCCTCCCCCCACACTTCCTGCAAGTTTTTGTCAAAGAACTTCAATATTATATAAAATAAAAATATAAGAGTTTAGTGGGGGAAAAGAAGAGTCTACATAATTTAAATGTTCATTAACGGCTATGTACAGGAGTATTTACATTCTAAAATTTCATTTAGATCAAAAAAACTTTGCAAAGTAATTAGCAGTAGACATTCTGTTCACTGCAGCTCTACAAACCAGATTAAACTGTCGTCTATACAGGTATGGCTGTAATTCGGTTCAGTGATCGTACATGTGAGCAGTACACGACAGAGGTTCAGGTGCATCATCACTGGTAACATAACAGAATAAATAAATGGGGAGAAAATGTCGTCCGATGCAGACACATTATGATAAAATGAAGGAAAGCATGAAGCTGCATATGGCTGGACACGTTTTGTCAAATAATCACAGGCAAAAAAATAAAAAATTAAATCTGTTTTCTGATTCAAAGATTTAAAAAACTGTGGCTTTTTCTGCTAGAATTAGCAAAAACCAGTCACATAAACGTCCAGCCTGTGAACTACTCTATTCAGGCTAATTGTACTGAAACAACAGCATTCTGGGTAATGACTGCATTTAGACAAGAGAAAGCCTTAAATTAAATATATTTTTCAAAATTATCTCATTACAAATTTAAAGCACAACAATCATTTGGAGAAATTCATCATGTGGTATACCTGTGACTTTGAAATGCATATACAGTACATACAAATTGTTGAATTATTTAAAATTTAAATAATCCATAACTAAAATATAAACAAAATATATGATCAGGAAAACATAAAATAAAATCAGCTGTAATTTCCACCATTCCCATTCTGAGAACAGCCAAACATGGCTGGTATGTCAAGCTAAAATCTTTTTTTTTTGAGGGGTAAAAATAAAATAAAAGTCCTCAAGGACTAAAGAGAAACCTAAAAGCATAATGAGTCAAAAGTTTAAAATAATTGTTGGGCACAAACATGAAAACCAAAGCTTAAAAATCCTCATTCCCTTAAACATTCAGTCTAACGGCAAACGTAGGTTAATGGATGTCTGCATTCAAAATCGCTTCACACTGGCTTACATATAGACATCATTCTAACATCCATGAAAATGATTGAGTTCCCTGCTGATCAATTATTTCAACCTTGGCTTGGACGTAGATAGGCAGAGATTAAAATGTAATGATCCATAAAATCTGATTCAATGCTTCACACTCCAGCTGCGCAACCAGAAATCACGACTTGACAGTGAACAGGAGTCTCCTCCTCTGTGGCCCGTCGTCAAACCTTGATGGAGGTCTGCCTCGAGTCCGTCTCACTTGACAATCCACTGATGATTGAGAAGCTCACGGGGTTATTCAGCCTAGCCTCTGCGTAATTCTGTTCTGAGGATGAAGCGGAAATCTTGAAATGCGTTTGTTGAGCGACGGTGAATTTGCGTGTTTGTCAGCAAGCAGGGCTTTGGTTCGGGCTGAGCTCCAGAAAACGGGAGTGAAGGTCTTACGAGTTGAAAAACAACGCAACAGTATTTATCTGGGAGATTTCTGAGCAATCACGTTGAGGAAGTGCAACTCCATTGGCCCCTTGTGGCTCCTGTTGGTTGTGAGAGGGGGACCAGGGTGGTCTGGAATCCCTTTAAATGTGCAGAGTTCACTGTGGTTCACTGTGTGTTAACAGTGCTCCAGGTATTCAATGACCCGTGAGATAGACTTCTGTCCTGTGGTGCCCATTGCACACTGCATGGAGACACAAGAGAAGATAAAGCAAGAGCGTGAGACAGTGCTACCATACACAGCCGTGCTCAACGGGTCTTGAGGCACAGGCTGTAAAGAGTTTTTTTAAGCTTCTACTCAAAGGCCATTTTTATGAAACAGATGGTTGCAGTCATTTCTGACGGGACGAATCACATTTAAAGCTGCGGCACAACGCCCATCTGTGACTGAGCCCATTCAATATTAATCCAACCAATTAGTGTTTTATTTTTTAATTATTCATATTACTACTTGAAATATGCTGCCCCCTGTACAAATCAGAGCAGAATTTAAAACCATACTAAGCTCCATTTTGCATTAATTATCTTGTTGTTCCATATTTTCCTAACAGAGCTCTTTGCTCTCAGACTGCAGGTTTATTTGTTCTTAGAGTTTCTACAACTGAGCTTGTGGTCATCAGGCTCCTCTCTTGTGGAACCAACTTTCAGTTTCTGACCTTGAGGCCGACACCCTGTCTACTTACAAGACTGGCCTTAAGTTTTTCCTCATTTATAACGTCTACAGTTTAGTTTTGTTCTATTCTATGTTAATAAAATTGTCTCCATTGTATGTACTGTAGTTTTTGGCCTATAAGTCACAGTTTTTTTTGCATAATTTGCATGCCCTATGACTTATACACCAAACCGACTTATGGTTTTTTTTTCCCATATTTATAAACAGATTTTTGACAGAGATATGACCGTTTTCATTTGTTTTGACATTGAGAATATTAAACTACCATTTTCCGCCACTAGATGGCACTCGAGTGGTATGGCATGCTGCTGTGTCATGTAATAGGTAAAAGTGGCTTGCCATAGTATGTCACCTTTGTCCAGCTCCGGGATCTGGACTGGAGCAACCGTCAAATCAGCTTCATTTCGCTGCGCCTCCCCGGCGAAATGCAGCTGATTTGACCAATAAAGTGCATTTATTAAGTAAACATTCAACTGAGTCACACCTTTACTATAATTTCAAGCAAACAAATAATTGTTTTAGGTGCTTATCTTGTTAAATTTCGAAGAAATGCACAGAGAGTCGACCTTCTGCCCGCTCCTGCTTCCGCCAATCAACTTTTGAAGTGCAGCTGATTTGACCGCCAAAGTGCATATATTAAGGCGGGAGTGTCAAACTCACTCTCAAAAGGGGGGCAAAATATTATTTTATTTTTCAAACTAAGGACCAGTTTCAAAATCTACATTAACTCAAGTTAGATAACCAACATCTTTTCTTGGTTGCAGCTTCCTAAAAAAAAAAAGAGCTTGACTGGTCTCAATTGATGTTCTCTGTTGCACTTTTGACATCATAATCAAAGATTACTGAAAAAATTCAAGTGACAGAAGTATTTTACATTTAACATATCATCTTGGGGGCCAGAGAAGATGTCAACGAGGGCCACGTTTGGCCCCCGGGCCTTAGGTTTGACACATATATTAAGGAAAAGTTTGACTTGAGACACACACAGCTATAATTTTGAGCAAAAAAATAA
>JARVGQ010000001.1:46438811-46452185 GCA_031762355.1 Hypsolebias martinsi | reverse complement strand
CACACACACACACACACACACACACACACACACACACACACACACACACACACACACACACACACACACAAAACTTCCATTGTTCCTCCTGACTCCCTTTAAACAAAACTGAGCTGTGATTAAAGACGTAGCATTCCTTGAAGGAATGCATATCGCCCACCGCCTTTCATGCCAGCATTTGGTTTATGCTGAAAAAGAATGGGGTTTAGCTGCTTTGGTCAAACCTAGTAATTAATTTTTGTGATATTGTGAAATTTCACAAGACTCATCAGTACTCGGAGAAGGTATGCTATAATTTCAAGAAAAAAGTTTCACCGTATAGCACATGGAGCATGGCTTAATTATATTTTAGTGTAATATCTGTAAAATGTAAGAGTTATGATAACTACTTTTGTGTTGCTATTATGGATTAGCTGTGATGACGATCTTAAATTGGTGTGAGACCAGACAATAATCAGATGTCCAGCCAACGATGAAATAAACACTTTGTGGTTAAAGAGTTGCATATATACTCCTACTTCCAAAAAATAAAAATAAAAAAAGTTGAGACATTGTGTAAAATTCAATAAAAGCAGAGTGCAAACATTTTAAAACTGAGCAAATTAAACATTATTTTCATAGTGGAACGTTAAAAACATGCCAAATGTTTTATTTTTCCATTCATTATCACAATTTTGAATTTTACGGCAGCTACATGTCTAAATAAATTTGAGACAAAGGCAACATAATTACAATTTTTTTCTAAACATTGTCGTAGTTTAAACACTGAATATTTTTACTATGTTTAATTTTGATTAAAGTATGAGTTTGAGAGACTTGCAGATTGATGCATTCTGTTTTTATTTACATTTTACACATGTATTGCCTTTGGGGTTGTGCAAACCAGGAAGCACACTTTTCAGACACCTGACACAAGTGCAGCAGTCTGTGTATTCACCCCCCCACCACCACCACCACTCCCCTCCTTCTGACCGTTTAACCAGATGGAGAAAGGAGGCAATAAAAAAAAAAAACAGCTGAGAGAAGGAGGACGTTCGGTGAATGAAAGTCTCGGCCTCCATGATTATAATAACAGCAAATACACATGCAGACGGCTGCTACGTTGACTGAATTCAATCTTAACAAGATGTGAAACGTTAAACAAATGCTGCGTGCAGCAGCAAACTGAATCACCCACACAAAGTCGCACTGCGTTCTGAAAGGAAACATGAACATTGAGTGCAAAATGCAGGAGTTGGCTGACAAGCAAACCAAGCCTGTATGAGAATGCAGAACAAACAAAACCTGCAGTCTTCTCAAAGGTCCAAAAAACATATTCGCTGACATATCTCTTGATTTTTTTTTTTTTTTTTTTTACAAGTCAGCAATCTGAAACAACTTGTGGAAATTCAGCTTGCCATGTGAGTCTGCACCTCCTGACCACCCAAGTGACTCACGGTGCAATTTCAGACGAACGTTACTGGTACTTCGCTGAAGCTGTACTTAGGAAAAAGGAGGTGAGGTGAAGAGAGCAACAGACGCCACAAAGCACAGGACGAAGAGTTGAGGAATGCGAGGAAAATGAGGAACTGATACTTGCGTTGGGCAGAAACTGGATAATAATCTGTACTTGTTTTATTACTTAAAAAGTGTCCTTTTAAAATGTCATCCAAATTTTAAAAAGAAAGAAAGTTTGTTTAATTATCGCCTTATGTTGAAGGTCAAAGAGTGACAATGTTTTTCCAGTATAACTACTGGTATGTCTTGACCAGTCAACTGATATTTATACATTTTTAGCATCAACCACATTTAAAATGTTCTCCAAAACTAAGCCATGTAGTGAACACAAAAATGCAGATAAGATCACACTATCAGTTGGTTCTCTAATTATCTCTCAGATCAGAGACAATGTGTTCAACCTTCTTCCAGCTATCTAGTTGTTGACAACGGTGTACCACAAGGTTCAGTCTTAGGACACACCCGCTTCACAATCTACATAAATAATGCAGGTCAGTTCATTCCTGATGCATCCTTACATTTCTATGCTGATGACACAGTTGTTTATTGTCGAGCTAGAACGATTGCTAAGGTTTTCCAGCTTTTGCACTGTGCTTTTGACATCATCCAGTCAGATCACTGCACCCTGTATTCACTGGTTAACTGGGCATCATTAACTTCATGCAGACTCTCTCACTGGTACATTTTCATCTTTAAACCACTTCTTGGGTCTGCTGCCTTCATACATGTCCTCCTACATGTCAGTGCGTGAGTGCAGCTACAGCGTGCGCTCTCAGGACATCATTACCTGCAGTGTTCCTTCAGTGAGGACTGAACTTGGCAAAGTTTCTCCTACTCTGCTCTTTTACCCTGGAACACCTTGCAAAAAGATGTGTAGCTCTCGACATTGACCTCTCTAAGGGAATTTAAACAACTGCTAAGTTCGTGGCAAAACCCAACTCAGACATGTTCCTGTTTTTAGTATTTTACATCACATTATAACGTAGTTGTTCTTTTGTTTCATTTTATTTCATTTCTTCCATTTACTTTTTAATTTTATCTGATTTTTTAATATGATTGTCTATTGTTGTCTGTACCTCATCCGTGTTCTTTGTCTAAAGCAGGTCTCTCTTGTAAATGAGTCATCATGGCTCATTGAGACTAACCTGTACAAATAAAGGTTGAATGAAAAGTCAGTCAGTTTTACAGCTATTGAGCTAAAGTTTGGTGTGGTAGCAGCAGAGCATCATCTCCGGCACAAACTAAGCCCTAGTTAGGGGGCAAGATGTTTGCATAAAACTTTGATATTAACTGTTCGAATCAACCAAATCCATCTGGCAAGATCTAACTTTATTGCACAAGATCTTGCATCATCTCATTTACAAGGTTTGACCAAACTTAACTATTCCCTCTCATCATAAGATCTTAGTTCAAAGGCAACAAAAGCAGAATAAGTGAGTGAGAGAGGAACGTCCTCCCCTTGCTTGGAATAAAGAAGTTTTAGGAAACGTTTCACAATTTATTTTTTGGTTCATGTTTTTTACTGTTGAATTTTCAGTCAATTGTTTGCAAACGAGATTTCTAACTATTTCTCATTATATACATATACACATATTTCAGAGACAAAAATACAGCAGCGCTGCTGTAAAGATTTTATTAATGTTAAGGTTTAGTTCCTAGAGCCTTGTTATAAAAAAAAAAAAAAAAAAATTACACTAACTACTGTTTTATGACCTGACCAGGTGCAAACGATCCCTCTGCTCAGGCTTCAATCGATTGTGCTTTAACAGTTCTCTGAAGCTCACAAGAACACAGAGAGGAGGAGGAGAAGGGCATGAACTCGAAAAGTAATGCCTGTAAATTAAAACCTGCACACCTGCTCCCTTTAGTTTACAGCCAGACTCCTTCTAACTACACACATTCTCACACACACAAACTCTGGTTGGCTCCGTTCCGATCTTACTTAAAAGCTCCTTCTTCTTTCATCGATTTAAAAGCAAAGCATATATTTTTATAGGTTCTATCTTGAAATAAAAAGTACTTTAATGTACAGGATTTTTACAGCTGATGTTTGAACCTGTGCCCTCGAGCTTGTGCTAACGCAGATAAAAACGAGGCAGGATCCGGCACGCTCCTGCATCAAGTGACGGGATCAGAAGATCAGGATCAGCGCTGGAACAGGGAAAGACACAGAGGAGAGTATGTACCAGTACTTACCTTTTAGGAGACTCACTTATGTCGGCATGTGCGCTTGTTTGTGCATGTTTGGTGCAATTACACAAAAATGTTTATATGTAGGTGAATTCAAAGTTGAGGTCAGCAGTAAAAGTGGATCTTTTGCTCTGCAGAGCAGTTTTTGTTGGTTTCCACATGGTACTGGACAAAACCATATCCCTGCAGAAACCACTATGGCTTCCATATGTTGTCGAGAAAGTTCTCTGGCCTTTGTAAGAACAAACCCATGTCTGACTTTCTTGTGGGACTGAAGCGTCGCATCAAAGCTCGAGAGGATTCAATGGTGTCTCGTTTCGGGCCAGACACCACAAAACTCTGAAGTGCAGTAATGGGAGGCGATGACGTCCCAAGTGTTCGTTTTCTTTAGTGCGAACTCGAGGAGACGGCGGTTCGTTTCTCTTATGATGCTGAAAATGTGCATTTCTCTAAAAACTGATCATCTCAGGACTGACCTGGTCAATGTGCAACATTACACATGTGGCTCTAAGAAGCTTCAACAAATGGATCAGCAAGGTCTTGGGCTCGTTAGACAAAAAGCTGCCCTTCATAATTGGAAGGGTCACCCAAAAACTATTGCACATAAACATAAAACATAAAGTCTTGTAGACCTTGAAGCAACACACACCACCTTTCATGGTTTTAAATGAACATCTCATGATGAGAAATGACTGAGCTGTAGCCTTGTTGGTCAATGGCATTAAACATGATGGCATGCAAGCACTTGCAAGATTTTAGCTCTCAGAATGTGTGGAAGTAATGAATTACAAATACATTACTGTAATTAAGTAGATTGGTTGGTACTTTTATATTTGTTTCAAGTGTGTAATTTTACTCATACTTAAGCACAATTTAGACCATGCAATCTACTTCGCTACTTTTAAAAATCAGAAGTCGCTACAGAGTACGGCCCCAATTTGAATTAATATTCAAACTAGCCAATAAGGTTCTCAGATCGTGAACGTGCCATACAAGACTTCAGCATCTAATCTCAAAACACATATTGCGGTATACGAGGTTTTACAGCTACCTGTATTGCTTTTTTTATTGTTTGTACGGGTGGGTTATTAGTTAAGATCTTGGATATTGTCACCGCCATCAGTTTGCCTGGTACTAAAATAAGACGGAGCTTCAGAGCATCTGAGAAATTAGCTTTGAATGTGGCTGTTACAGTAAATCAAACTGAATGACTTCTATTGACAACACAATAAAACGTAAATTGGTTAAAAATAATTAATACTCTGAGTAGTTTTTGAGGAGTACTTTGTATTTTTACTTGAGTATTTTTTGGAACACCAGTCTTTTTACTTGTAACTGAGTATAATTTAAGCAGCATAACAGTACTTGTACTTGAGTACAAATTGTCAGTACTCTTTTCACCTCTGGTGTTGAGGATGGCTCTCAGCTTCTACCACCCCAGTTTGTTGGCACAGTTTCTGTAAAACTGATGTATGGCCATATTAGTGTGTTTAAGGCTGATGCCAGGAATGGATGCCAAAACTTTAAGTAAAAATATGGCCAGAGCTTGATGTAAATGCTGGAGATAATATTCAGCTACTAATGCACTAAATTTTAGCTTAATGGCTGTAAAATTATTTTGGGGTTTCTTAAGGATAGTCGTATGGAGCTGCCATTTTGAATTGGGTTGACGCTTAAAGTTCATCAGTTATGAATGCGTATTTAAGAATTACATTTAGCAACTTTTATTAAAATTTGTGGGCAGAAACATTTTTGTCGTTTCATCTTTCCTCTGCAGGCAATAAATGCGACCTCTGTTAAACGAAACCAACAGTGACTGTTTGAAATGCAAGTTTCAAGCCTTGTTTGAATTACATTTGAAACTTTTCCAACAGAATACATGTACCTCATTTAAAGCTGTCGTTATGGCTCCTCTATTAATATTATGAGAAGTGCATTTCTATGCGTGTGTCTGCTTGGATGATGATGATGATGATGTCTTAGAGACCGTTTCACAGCTGTAGCTGGTTGTTCTTCAGTTACACCAACCTTTACAAAATCTTAGTTGTTTTGCACATGTATATTTAAAGATGAGGCCCAGCTTTCTTATATTTAGATGAAAAATAAAAGTAACTCAGTCAGAAGGGCCTAAAATTGTTGCAGAACTCTGCTTACATGACTCATGCACATCTTGGTGTGACGTCATTGGCTGCTAAACCGAAACAATTTGGCGTTAAAGCTGCAGTTTGTCCAGCAGGCCTGGAAATCGGTTCTGGAAAAGACGGAAAGTAGGCCAAGCGTATGAGGACCAGGCAGGACAGATTTGTGTTTCTATTTATTTATATTATTTTGCATTTTTTTCCCCACCAACTGCATCCGCTAGCCTGGGAACCATTTTGGTTACAGAAATGAAGTAGAAAGACTTGGGCAGGAGGGTAGGAGGATGGGATTTATTTCCCCTTTTCCGGCCTCGACAGGACATTATACAGCGTCTCAGCACTGGCAGCATAATGTCAGTGTCCCTGCGGTCACTCAAACACACATCTATACATATTCTGATTTAAAATTTGATTGCAAACTCACATTGGGGCCGTCACAACTTCAAGGGACTGCAGATGAAACATCTCCTGCGGAAACATTTACTCGCTGTTGCTGATAAACAGAGCGATAAATGCAAGACCACATGTCTGCATGGTGGCACTTTTCTCCTCTTTCCTCTCTGCACATAAACACACACACACAAACACACACACACACACACACACACACAGACCTGCTGTGCATATTCTAATAACAGCCCGACTCCTCCCAGCACAAGGCAAACTTTCCAGACAGAGCGCTTTGAGACGTTGAGTAAGAGGTGATGGGTAATACAAATAGTCCTATTGTTTCAGAGGAATACACAGAAACACGAGGACAGTTTTCCTGCCATCATGTAGCAGAAGTACAGATCTGGTTTTATATAAATGTTAACACAAATAAATTCAAGTCTTATTTTGGATTATACAGATACACTGCTTCTTTCCAAAAATATGCCATAGAGACATTTACCATTCGGTATTTTGTATACTGTTTCAAGTGATATGTTGATTTATGATGGAAGTAAACAAAAGTAGCTCATTTGTTATTTGATAACTGACCACACGTCATCGATAACAGCTCGTAACAATTTTCACATACTTAAAATATAATTTACCAAGGGGTCAAACAGACCAGTATGATAGTTCTCAAACTACCAAAGTACCAGCATTACAGACTACAGTTAATAACTGAACAGTTAAGATTTGATAGCTAGTAAACCAATTAATTAATACACAAAGTCTTAACAGTTATGCAATTGTTTTCCATTTAAGATTAGTATATATATATATTTGTTATATTTATTTATGATTGAGGTCCCTCTTGTAAATGAGTCTTTGTGGCTCACTGAGGCTAGCCTGCATAAATAAAGGTTGAATGAATGAATGATTACTGTTTGTTTTTTTTATCAGTCTTGACAATTTTTGTGAAAATATGCAATTAACATTCAATTTTATATTTATTTTAAATTCTGGAAATCATCCTAAGGCACTTCATTTAATGTTTTCTGACTTACAGTGGGGTCCTGACACTCGTCTTTGGTGTACTTCACACACTACAACATAAAGTAGCATTCAAAAGCATCTGACACTTTTGTAAATAAATAACCTAAATCTCTTCTAAATGCATTAACACCCCATCTCAGAACTAATGACAGATTTTTATTTTTTTTGTCAAACTACAATATACTGTACAGTTATGTTCAATATACTTTGTGCTACTTTAACCATCAAGACATCTGACTTGGTCTGAAATGGGGGGGTTTTATGGCTTTTAGTATTTATAACTTTTATACTTTTGGAATTATTTAACTATTTGCAAAAAAAATGCAATAAAAATACTTTAGGATGTCATCAAAAATGTTCTTTGAAACATACTTCAACATACTTTGTCTTCTTTTGCTACTTTCAGCTCGTAGCTACAGGTTTGCGAAGAAGAGGGTAAAGTTAATGAATACAGTAGATGTTTTGCTCATTTTAGCCTTTAGCAACTGTTTTGCTACTTTTAGCTTTTGTTCTGCTCGTTTTAAATTCAACAATTTAGGTAAATCTAACAAAGTTAATTCAGGTCCTCTGGACGGTTTCTTTTTTGTTGAGAAATTTCGTCCTTCATCCAAAGGACTTCATCAGTCCGAGGTGCCACAACAAACTCAGTCCCATAGTGGCTTACCCACATAGTGGGCCAACCAGTTTGATGGTTATAATGGTTTCTGTTTTGAACCACTTTCGCTATGGCTGCCTCAGAGGAGTCGACGGGGGAGAGGGCGGACTCCAGAAACCAACTTATCGCCATCAAACTGGTTGGACCACTATATCAGTAAGTCACTTTTGGGACTGAGTTTGTTGTGGCTCCTCGGACTGAAAAGTCCTTTGGATGAAGGACGAAACGTCTCAACAAAAACAGAAACCATCCAGAGGACTTGACTTAACTTCGTTGGATTTTTTTAACTGGATTCTTGAGCGTGAACTTTGAAATTTAGGTAAAAAATTCTTGGAGAAATTTCATCAAAGTTATTCAGCACTCAGCTTTAGCACTTTAGTTCAGCAGAAAATTAATTCCTTGTACTACCGGTAACTGAGCCAACCAAGGTCAGTAAAAAGATGAATATCTTTCCAAGCCAGCTGGTTTTCAAATCAGAGTACATCCTAGCAGGTAAACGTGAACACACTCATGGTTCAGATCAACCTGAGTTCAAGTTCTTTCTATCACTGCTGCGTTTTTGCCACATCAGACTCTTGAGGTCTCGCTGCTCCGGTTGGCCCATTAGCTCACGCAACCCTCCACACATATGGATCCACTTTCTGGGCCACATCGTCCTCTCCTCCTCGGTATTGCAGTTTTTCTTCCCCCACTTCACTCCAAACACTCTCTGCACAGGAACAAGTGAGTGAAGCACCACCACCACCACCACCACCACCCCTTCCCTTTGAGTTTCCAGCTGCAGTAGACAGACTAATGTGTTCCCCAGAGCAGAGGGGCAGACCACAGTCTTTAGAGCAGACTGGGCCTCGCTACCAATGAACTCCATCCATATAGAAAAAAGAAACAATAAAACCTAAGCTGAAATTCTCAACAATCGTCTCAGTTTTATTGATTATCTTTAGCTGCTTGTTCCTTTTGATGCATACGGATTATAAAGGAGAACTGAATGGACAACAAAATAGTTTTAACTTTGTCATTTTGACACAGAATGGTTCATAATATGCTTCTGACAGAGGCAAAACTTTAATGAAAATATGTTTGGACTATTTAAAGAAGTTCCTCTTTTTTGTTCACACTGCAGAATCTATAGCAGGGCTACTCAACTGGTGGTCCAGGGGCCAAATCAGGTCCACGGGTGTGCTCAGTTTGGCCCACCAATGGGATTAATTTTAAATAAAACTAGATTTTAAATTGTAAAACAACCTTACTTAATGAGGATAATCGCTGGATGTCTGGCCCCCGAGTTCTTAGCTTTCAGTAACTGTGGCCCCTCAAGCATTTACTGAATAGCTCTGATCTATAGTTAAACATAGCACATGGAAGTGTTTTTAAGTTGCTTCAGTTCCTACTTTAAAGGAGAAGCTTTCTAAGCACACGTGGAAAGATTTGTGACACATCAGTACAGTGACTGATCCAAGACGTGAGCACACAGTGATTTTCCTAAATATAAGTGCGACACAGGAAGTGAATTATGGAAAAAAAAAAAAACTAAAATAAGTTGTACGAACAGCTGTTTAAAACGAATATTTGTAACTAAAAACAGCTGGAATGGACGTGAATCTTCCTTCTTCTATTTATAGACTCTGTCCACTCAATTCTTGAATGAATCATCACCTCAAATGTTTTTCCTCATTTCACTTAGAATTAAATGCCCAAAATATAATGTCTTGCAAACATCCAAAACTCTATTTCATGTTCCGACATAAGGCGAAAGGCAGTGTGATGGTGTTTTGCTTCATTAAAGAATGATCATAGTTTATGGAAGCATTTTCACTTGACTTGAAAATGCATGTTCAAATTAAATCATTATTAGCTTTGGGTAAATTTACAAATGGAAAACGATTTGCTTACTGAGACTTTCAGATTTACATCTGGAGCCTGGGTTAAGTTGACGTCCACATCTGTTAACTACACCTTCAGTGAACTCCGCTACGAGGAGGAATAATTCCAAGTTGAAGTTCACAATTATTACTTTCCAGGTAGTGAAATTAAACACTGTAGGACTGACGTTGGATGACTATATTTATCTTTTAAATGTAAATGACAGCTTTGCTACGCCTCCCGCCCTCTCATTATAACTCACTCATCCTCTAATTTCCTGTGTATTAACTCTCACTAGTTCTAGATATCACACACAGGCTTATCTACCAGTCATTAGCAGAAATACCACTTCCATCCAAATCAAGAGGACTTTTCACAGCCACAACTGGTTTAGTAGAGCTTCAAGACTGTCTTACTGTCTTATGTTGGAACATGATGAGAGTTTTAGCTGTTTTGGTGAAATCTTGATTAGAAAGTCATGTATAATCTCAGGCAATAATGTGAGATATCATGCTTAAGAGTATGTGTTGGGGATGACTCTCAGCTACTACTGCACCAATTTTTGGCTCAACATGTGAAAAACTGATAAAGTTAAAGTCATTTTTATATTTGTGTATGTCAATAATCTGTGGTGGCCACCTTGAACCGAAACTGAAAAAGTTAAACAATTGTAACTGTCACTCCTATGATTAATTCCTGAAAGTTTCATTAAAATATGACCAGTGGTTCATGAGATACGTTGCCAACAGACAGATAAAGTTAACTTCAGTTAACACCAACGTTTTAAACAGAGGTTTTTATGCAATCAGTTAGTGCTTAGAGTACATGGTGAGTCAACCTCAGCTACTACTACACCAAATTTTAGGTGAATATCTATTCATTTGACAGAAGTACAGCCATTTTTTTCTATTTAAGTTCACTTTCCTGTGGCAGCCATCTTGAATCATGCCATCTCCAAAAGATAATCAGCTGTAGATGTATATTCAAAGATCACTGCATGCATTTTGGAAGCCAAAGGCCCCAGAATTAGTAAAATATACAACATGGCTGCCATGACAAAAACATTTTCATGCTGCTGCTTCCTAAAGACCAGTCAGGCCTGAATCAGGCTGTGAACACTGAGGATGTAAGACGCCTGTCGTCAACGCTTCCATCCCAGAATGAACAAACACAAAGCGTCTGTCGCTGCTCTTTTCTGTGCTCTTTGCTCACGCTGTCGGCCTTCAAACGTCCTTCCTCTTCAGAGCTGAGGGTCTTTGTAACGCGCCTCATACTCCAGTCACAAACATCATTTCAGCTGTGTCACCCAGTGAGCTCCAGCCGATCCTGGGTCTCTGCTTCAATATGCAGGAACAGGATTCATATTCACCGCTTCCTTTTTGTCCAGTTAATGGACAAATAACGGGCAAAAGTTAACAGACTCATCACAATCTAGATAAGTAATATAGGTCAGATCATTCCGGATGCATCCTTACATTTCTATGCTGATGACGCAGTTGTTTATTGTCGAGCTAGAACAGTTGCTAAGGTTTTCTGGCTTTTACAGTCTGTTTTCAACATCATTTAGTCAAACTTGTTCCGTCTTAAACTGGTGCTAAATGCTGGAAAAAAAACAAAGAGAGAGAGGACCAGACCGCTTTCAAACAGGAAGTTGGTACCAGCAGTCATTCCTTCCATCTTGTGTTTTTCATTCAACTTTTATGTATACAGGTTAATCCCACTGAGCCTCGGAGACTCATTTATGAGAGACCTGATTTGAAAATGACAACAGTGGACAATCATAAGGATGCATACAAATTAAAATAAAATAAAATATTTTTTTCTTCTTTTTAACAAATGAAAATAAAACTGTAATTAAAAGGAAAAGTAGCAAAAACAAACTAACAAACAAAAAAAAAAAACAGCTAGGTTATAAGGCTATGTAGAAAACTAAAAACAGGAACATGTCAGTGTTGGTTTTTGCCAGAAACTTAGCAGATGTTTGAAGCCACTTAGAGAGGTCAAGGTCAAGAGCTTCAGCTCTTTTGCCTAGTTCAGTCCTAACTGAGGGAACACTGCAGGTAATAATGTCCTGAGAGTGCAGTGTGCGCTCTCAGGAAATTATTACCTGCAGGGTCCCCTCAGTGTGGACTGAACTTGGCTAAAGGGCCTTCTCCTACTTCGCTCCAGTTTTCTGCAATATCTTGCAAAAAGATCTGAAGTTGTTGACCTTGACCTCTCTAAGTGGCTTCAAACATCTGCTAAGTTCCTGGGAAAAACCAACACAGACATGTCTTGTTTTTGGTATTTTACATCATTTTATAATGTAGCTGTTTTTGTTTCTTTTTTATATATAATTTCTTTTATTTACTTTTCATTTTATATGCTTTTATATGATTGTCTATTGTTGTCTGTACCTCATCTGTGTTCTTTGTTTACAACAGGTCTCTCTTGTAAATGAGTCCTGGAGGCTCAATGAGATTAAGCTAAAGGTTGAATGAGAAATAAAGACGGACAGGGGCGCGTGGAGAACAGGAGAAAATCTGACATTTAGATGTCCTGTTGGACTTGTGTAGAAAATTGTTTTCTTTAAAATACTGACACTTTCTTTTTTTTTACCTGTCAGGAGTTAAGTAATGGTTTCTGTAAGTTTCTCCTGAGAGGAGCTGTTTCATAGCTGTCAGTTCTTGCAGCTTGGGTCTGAGCACAGACAGAATCAGGGCTTCCTGCCAGCTGCTTGCCTTTTACACACTCGTCTGGTTACACCTGCACTCACACTCTGAACAATCAGCTGGATTTATAGCACCTTCATGCCAAACTTCCAAGTTTTACAACTCAACTGCTACGTTATAAAAATGAGCTCATGTTTGGATCTTATTCTGGCTGACAGTGAAGCAGAGAAACATCAAACTAATTCATCTCAAATGAATCCTACACATCTGCACGCACGCTTGTTTACCTAACCTAAATCTATCTGCTTGTGTTGTTTTTACACAACAGCAATTACTATTCTGATCTGGTAATGTTGACTTAACATGTATAAAGATAATGAATTATGTCTGAAGCCAGAAACATGATTAAAAAAAATTGTTTAAATTTTTACTTAATGTAATCCAGGTTCCCTCATTTTAACTGACTTAGTCATATGTTAAAGTTGTTGAAAAATCTGTCTTTTTTTAATTAAATTGTTTTGACATGAACCTGTTTTTAGCCAAATACTGAATATTCATAAACCTCTGACCGAGAGAGACTCTCCATGTCAGCTGGTTCTAGCACAAGTCAAGTCCAGACCCGTCCATGAAGATCAGGACATTGCTTTTAGATAAAATAAAAATACAGTAAAGACCTTGCATAACAATTTTTAGCTGTTGACTTTTGTTCATTCACATAGTTCCTACATTACTGTATTATATTAAAATACAGGTAGTCCTCGACTTACGACGGAGATCCGTTCTCACGCGGCGTCGTAAACCGAATTTGACATAAGTCAGAACGTACGTAAATAAATATGACGTACCTGTTTTACCAAGCGCGTAAACCGACTTTTGAAGCAAGTCCATGGTGATGGCCTTCCTTTTCCTCAATGCACTGCCATCAGAAGAGTCCTCCTTGCGTTTTGGGAGCCAT
>JARVGQ010000001.1:46381395-46394795 GCA_031762355.1 Hypsolebias martinsi | reverse complement strand
TGATTGCGGTTTTGAGTAATGAACCAGGCTGGGAGTTTTTAAAAGCCTCAGGAATCTTTTGCAGGTGTTTAGAGTTATGTAGTTGATTCAGATGGTTAGGTTAATAGCTTAGAGAACCTTTTCATAATATGCTAATTTTTTGAGACATGCATTTTGGGTTTTCATGAGCTGTATGCCATAATAATCAGTATTAAAACAATACCTGAAATATGTCAGTTGGTGTGCAATGAATCTGAAATACATGAAAGTTTCATTTTTATCATTTCATTATGGAAAATAATTACCTTTATCACAATATGCTAATTTTTTTAGAAGGACCTGCATGTCATCTTAACTTATGGTAAAGCATTTATACTTTAAAGAAACTTGTAAATGTGGCTGGAATTGTACCAGCCAGTTGTTAAATGCCATTGTGATATGACTAACATTCTTCACTGTAAGCGGTTTTTAATCATTCCGACTAAATATTTTAATTTAACAAGCTTTTTAAAAGAGATTGACATTTTTTTTAAGTTGTTCACGTTTAAAAATATTCAAAATATGTATCTTATTCTAAAAAATGAAAATGGTTACCAGCGTTAACACAGTGTTAACCTGAATCCTCCAAAACTTCAGCTACCTCACAAGGTAGAATGTTTATATACAGTAGTTCCCACAGTTCTCAACCAGATGTATGCAACACAGTATTGCTGCCATCTTGGTAGGCAAGTCAAGCACTAAACAATGGCTTCAAAACAAGCTAAACCTTGGTGTATAGATAGTCTTGAGCAATGTGCAAGGGAAATATACATGTAGAAGATTGCTACTGATGAGATTGACCCATATGAAGTGAATGAGTTCCAGAGTTAGATAATAGGTCATATGCTGCTGAAGATTCTCAGTCATCCAGGACATGATAAAATAAAAAAATAAAAATAATAACGTTCAATAAAGCTCCTCGGATGAAGAGCGAAACTTCTTCTGTTACAAATAAATTCCAGTTGTTTCTGTATTGAACTTTTTTTTATTAGATAATAGGTCAGTGCAACGCATCAACACAGTTTAGAGGTTTAGCACACAGCATAGCTGAGTTACCTACAGTAGAGATATTCTAAATCGTAAACTGTGTAGTTCTCCATTATTTAACAAAACGTACCAGATTTAGGATGTTTTCAAAGGCTTATCCTCTATCCTGGTGGTTGATGTTCACAAGTCAAAGTTGTCAACGTTGTACACACAACTCCTGTGTAGGGCCTTCGGGTTTCCTGATTTTTTTGATTGTCAGCCCTAACCCTATCAACATGGTGACAAAATGCCCAGATGAGTGAGAGAACAGAACTATCTGATCATTTAATTGTCTTGGGGTTGGTCATATTTGTTCATTGGTCTCACTTGTTTCTTGCCTTTAGCAGACACAAAAACAAATTTAACTCTGCCAATTTACATATAAAGCTCAAACTAGGTGTGGTAGAAGCTGGAACTCATCTCCAACACATTCTCTGAGAAGTAAATGATCACTCAAGAATGTATGGTAACTCTCATTTGTTTGTTTCAGATGACTGGCATTTAGTACAGTGCTGGTTCCGTTCCCTTTATCATATTTAACATACCGGTAGTTTCACCCTTAGCAATAGTTAAAAAAAAATAAACTTGTCATTGGGAGCTTATCTATCGACAGTTTAAAACTACTTCACATTGTGTTTTTTTTATTCCCTTCTTCCTTGAACTCAATTATGACAGCGTTCTACTTTGAGATGTAAAATCTCAGATCAGTTATTCTTGGTAAATTGGGGAAAAAGGGTTTCTTGTATGGTTAATGTTGCAGTATCAAAAAACTGACAGATAAAACAAAGAAAACACTCACGTTCAGTCAAACAATGACAAACTGTGACAGATGGCTTCTTTACAGCCAACATATTCCCACTCTATGCATTTGTTGAAAGGTTTTGTCAACTTTTACATGACAAGCAACTAGTCTTACGGAGCCTGTGCCGGTACTTTAGATTTAAAATCTCAGATCAGTCAGGAAACAGAAGAATAAGCACTGTAGAGAAGAAACCTAGGGGCTGCCTGTGTTCAACATAAACTACAAAACAAATCACTAATAAATACATTATTATAGTGTGTGCGTGATGATAAATGTGCCTTTTTTAAAACTTTAAATAAGAAAGGTGTAAAGAAAAGAATACATGAACAAAATCAATTGGAGCCTCAGTCAGTGTGGGTCAGACAGTAGGTGTGGGACTAATCGTGTTTATTAATGGAGCATATAAGGGCTAGCAGGTTAGACGAGTTGTTTTTTTCATAGGAAAAGGGGGTGTTAGGGACCAAGAATAATGCTAAAAAAAGATGAATGGATCCTCAGTTACAGCCCACAAACAACAATCCCAAATGTTGACCCAAATTAAAAAAATATATACACTGCCAGACCTCAATGAACACTGGA
Source organism: Hypsolebias martinsi (assembly GCA_031762355.1). Classification (NCBI taxonomy): domain Eukaryota; kingdom Metazoa; phylum Chordata; class Actinopteri; order Cyprinodontiformes; family Rivulidae; genus Hypsolebias; species Hypsolebias martinsi. Next base: position 46,392,370 of record JARVGQ010000001.1, on the reverse strand, counting down.
AAATGTACAACACGTTACCATTTAGTGTTAGCGTTATCAACAGTAGCTCACTGTCCAGGAGCGATAGGGCACAGTTAGCTTAGCACAACTGTTAGCTGACTCACACGATGTCAAATACTAATGTAACAGTTTTTAAATACTAATGTAACAGTTTTTATACGGTTACAGACACACCCTAAAGCTGTTCGGACTTACCGATACTTGGCTGTTTCTTCAAACACGCTTCGTCATCTTCGTTAAAAACCAGGCTAAAAACACACACAGGCGACTGGAATTAGCCAGCTTCGTTCGCAAGATACTCCCGAGTCGAAACTTCACCAAAAGCCAAACACAAACAAACACATCTCCCACGGTAACTTATCCAGTAACTGGAAAAAAAAAAGAGTTTACCTCGATGTCTTCCTTTCTGTAACAGCCGCGCTTCAGCGGTTTAGTTATTTAATTCGTCCTCTGCGTCTCGGTCCATCTCGGATTCGGAAGCGAACGCAACTCCTAACGTTCCACTGCGGAGTGCGGAGGACCCGACACAGATCGTCTGTCGCGAAGATGATCACTCCGAGGCTAAACCATGAACTGAAAACGTTAGCTAGCTGGCTGAATTGTTTTCAGTCACTTCGACGCTTTTGCTTTTCGTAGGTTGACAGCCGTTCATCAATTTTGCTTGCAATTACTTAATTTCAAGAACACATTAACTACCAATACGTGCGGATTCTGTTTCTCATTCAGTTGTATTTTTTTTGTCCGGTCACTGTGCCTTTGCAAGTAATACTTTTAAACAAAACGACTACTTAAATATCTATCGGCTATTTCGCATTGTTGTAAAGAAAAGAAGAACGGAGTAAAAGGTCTGTCTTTTATATTACAGTACAGTACCTCCGTTTTAAAATTGAAACGCCACTAAAACGGGGGTTTAGCGCCATCTAGCGTTGCTAAATCAAAACAAATTACTGCACTGTACTGTACTGTACTGTATAGTGTTTTTCATTTTCTGTAACATTTAGCACTTTCGCTTCAGTAACTGATTTTTGCCAACTTGGTCAAGATAGTATTACTTTATTTACCTACATGCCATCTGTGCAACTGCAATGTAATAATTTTACATTTTTGGTAAAGTAATTTTATTTAGTAATTTGTTTTTTATGTTAATAGTTGCAGCAAAGACCAATGCAAATATGTACTGCATGTTCAGCTGAAATAAACCCATCAACATTATTAAAATATGTGTTAACCTATTATAAAAAAATAGTTTTTTTTTTTTTTTTTAGGGGCAGTGCAACCAAGAAAATGTTTGAAGGGAGGAGGGGGAAGCCTGTTGCTGCAGCTGATGTGCTTGTGAACTTTCAGTCTGCTGCTACTTTTCAGGGGGCTCTGAAGGAGGAGGCGACGATGGAGGATGAGGAGGGGGACACCTACCAGGAGGTCAGACATTTCTCTCAGCTGGTGCCTGCTCCCAGGTTCCGCTCCCACAGCGACACCTCAGGGTTCCGCAGCAGGGTGCTGTTCAGGCTCCGGGGGGCCCGATCAGGTACGTCTGACCCTCACCTGCAGTGCAAACACCTCATGACCAAAGTTCAATAAGACAAACCGCTAAATAAAATTGGATGGGTGGTGCATTTGTTTCAAATGACCACAGAAAAATATTTGAACCCACTCTTTTCATTAGACAGCATCTTCAAATGACTTCCCGATCGTTCACAAGAATGTCTTGCTTTCATTTTTGCTGCTTTGTATTCCTTAAATAAGTACAGGTAAATGCTTAATTATACTGCTGACCATTCAGGGGCTTACCTCAGCTCCACACTTCCGTGTTCACTTGTTAATCCATTAATACATAATTCACACTTTAATCTGGCTGTGAAACAGTGCATTTAGAGGTTTAGAGCAAAGAAAGGTAGTTTCAACTGAAACTTGTGGAAACAGAAGGATCACCTCTACTTGTGCTATTTACAAAAAGACTGAAACTCTGCAGGGTCCAGTAGGGGAGTGACAAATTTGTTGGTGGTTTAACACCTCAGCCATGGTGTTAATTTACTTTCTGGTCTCATCGTCTTTCTTAAATGTCAGTGGGACACTTTGACTGTCTTCTGCCCGATGCTGAGCACATTCAGGCCTCGATGTGATCTCGGCGGTTTGAACCACTTCCTATCAACCATCTTCATCTCAACCTGCAGCGGTGCACTTAAGCCATCTCTGACTGCAGACTTCAAGTTTAAAAGCACACATAATTTTAATAAAAACTGTCTTGCTTTGCACAGTATATAATTACAGTGAAATGGTAGCACAGGAAGTGTGTGTTTACGTTTAAACTGCAATTACAGGAAATTGCGGCAGAGTGGAGCAGTTAAGAAATTAGCCGTTCAAAGTTATTTATATCTTCTGGCTGTTTGAATGCAATGACTTGAAATGTCTTAGAAAAAATTAAACACATAGTTTACATAATTATAATGTGTTGCTAAATGCTATTTATGGTCATAACATAATAGTGGTTTAGTAGCAGTAATAGCTGTATATTATATAGGATGGATCTAAGATTGTAGATTTTATATTTAAAAAGAACTTTACTCTTCAGCTTTAATGTGCAAAAAAAAAATTAAAAAAAAAAAAAAATGCAGAATATACTAAAATGAACAGCAGGGCGAGCTCTTTCACCATTTTACACATTATTCAAAATATGTTAATTCCATCCACACCAGTCTTTTATTTCTTTTAGTCTGTTACCAGAATGACTGAAGATGTGAAATATATTTAAAGATACAACTTTAACCTTTTGTAAAGCTAATGCACTTACTGAGGCCAGTAAACCCTTCTGTGGCAACAATCATCTCTAATGAAGGCGATGTTCAAATATAAGCTGCCGAAAATGTGAGTTTTCCCAGCTCTGGTCTTTCTGTCATTAAGAAAACTGTTCCGTTTCTGGAAATCAAACAAAGAAATAATAATAAATAAAATATACTTATACGAATACTGATTTCCTTTGTTATATTTCATGTTTTTTTTTCTTTAACAACAATCTAATGTCTGCATGCTTAATTTTTTTTAGCTATGTATTTATCAGAATGTTTAGTTTTAGTTAATTCTAAAATGTCTGAGAATTAGAATTGATAAAGCCTCCCGGGTGGTAAGTGAAACATCTTCAGCGACAGCGTCAGAATAATCCATCCATCCATCCATCCATCCATCCATCCATCCATCCTTTACCTGCTTCTTCCTTTTCAGCTCGTGTGGTGGGGGGTCACTGGTGCCCATATTCAGCTATCACTGTGAGAGGTGGGGGACACACTGGACAGGTCTCCAGTCCATCACAGGGACACATAGATATGAACAACATCCACTCTCTCACCTAGGGACAATTTAGAGTTACCAGTCAGTCCAACATGCATGTTTTTGGTCTGTGGGAGGAAAATGGAGTACCCGGAGGTTGTCAAATTGTTGTACATTATACTTTATAACTTTATTGTCATTCAGAACTGTACAGTGCACCATGTAAAACTGAACGAGATTTTGATTCATTTCTCCACATCAGTATAGGAATATATAATTTACATGAAATTTTATAGATTTTAGTGTTTAGAGCAGAAGGATTATGGGATTTATTTTAAACTATTGCTCGTACAGAGGGCAACATGATCATACATATACAATAATTATCGTACAAATACAATAATTATCGTACAAATACAATAATTGATGTTACAGAGGGCAAAATGATCGTACATATACAATAATTATCACACAAATACAATAATTATCGTACAAATACAATAATTATCGTACAAATACAATAATTATCGTACAAATACAATAACTGATCATACAGAGGGCAAAATAATCATACATATACAATAATTATCGTACAAATACAATAATTATTGTACATATACAATAATTATCGTACAATAAAATAATTATCATATGAATACAATAATTATCATACAAATACAATAATTATTGTACATATAAAATAATTATCGTACAACTACAATAAATGATCATACAGAGGGCAAAATGATCGTACATATACAATAATTATCATACAAATACAATAAATATCGTACAATACAATAATTATCGTAGGCCTACATATACAATAATTATCATACAACTACAATAATTGATCGTACAGAGGGCAAAATGATCGTGCATATACAATAATTATCATACAAATACAATTATTGTACAAATAAAATAATTATCATATAAATACAATACTTATCGTACAAATACAATAATTATCGTACAAATAAAATAATCATCGTACAAATACAATAATTACCATACGAATACAATAATTATTGTACAAATACAATTATCGTAAAATAAAATAACGATCATACAAACACAATAATTATCATACAAATACAATAATTATTGTACATATACGATAATTATTGTACAAATACAACAATTGATTGTACAGAGGGCAAAATAATCATACATTTACAAAAATTATTGTACATCTGGCAACGCTGGCACATACTAATTCTTGTCTACCTGTGGAGGCCCCCACAAAGCAGCCATTTCTTATAATTAGAGGGGGAAGGAGGAAAAAGGGAGTGACAGATGAACCCAAAAAGCAAAAAGTGTTGACATGTTGAAGCATAAAAGAATAATAACAACCTAAAAAAAGAGATGTAAGAACAGAAAATACGTCAGTTTAAGCAGAATGAAAGGAAACAAAAAGAGGGTATAACATCCTACAGACATGTTATGATTAAGAAGGAGGAGGAAAGGGCTAAAGAAAAGACAATAAGGAGCATCCACTTGCTGGTAGCTCTGTTCTTTTTGGCTGCTCTTCTTAAAATAGCGTTGATTATAGACCTCTGCAGGCTTTAACAGCTACTTGTTAAAATCGTTCCGTTGCAGCTGATCTTCCGCCTTCTTTTCCCACACGGTCTCCTGTCAGGCTTCTGTTACAGCCTCAGAGATGCATCTCAAACCAAAGGTCCAATTATTACACTATGTTATTTTACTGATAACAGATAGAAGAGGTTGGCTCTCTCCTGTGCAAGTGTTGTCGAGCCACACATCAACATACAAAATTTATAATTTAAAATTGGAAAATTATGTCAACCATTTTTTTTTAAAATAAATTCCTCCAAAAATAAATAAGAATACCTAGCATGATTGCCAGATTGACCATTGACCCCTAAAGACATGTCATCTAGTGAAAACAGAGAAATTAACAGAGCAGGGAGGGGTGGGGTTTATGTTATTATTATTATCATTATTAATTAAATAGATAATTTAAGTTTGATAGAATTTTAAACAAAGGCCTAGCATTATTTGAAGCAATGCATTTCGCCCGATGCATTTTTTATGCCAAAGTGTGAGTCCAAACTTGCAAATATTCTGCACCAGCTCAGGCAATGTTGCCATCTATTACTTTCTGTGAGTCTTAATGAAAGCTATCCAATGGTTCATGAGATATTTTGCTTACAGGCAGACAGTTTTTGCTTCGTTTGTAGTTCATTAAATACTTTTCTTTTGCTGTGTCGAATATTTAATACATTAAATCTAAAGTGTAAAGTGATTGTGTCTCTTTTTTTTTTTAATCCCACTCGGCCCTGGTCTGTTTTTAACTAGACTGTATATGTGTTGCTCCCACGTTTAAAGGTGACAAATGAAGACTTTCTTTTTAAATGCCAGCTGACCTCTCGAGGTGCTCGAGCTTTCAAGATGATTTATTTTTTGTCCAGTGAAAGCTTTTGTGCGTGTGTCTGTGGGGGTGGGTGCTGTCAGAGTCGATGAGCCAGTTGTTGCGAGTCGCTCCATTGGACTGTTTGAAAAGTCAAAGTCTCACTTACACTCTTCCGCTCCCCCTCCATCTGTCCATCAGCAACTCTGTGGTTACTTAATAAGCCTTTAACTCTATTAATATTTGTGAAAATGCTTCGGCAGCAAATGAACAGGATGTTAACCCAACTCTAAAGATGCTTTGCTCATACACTGAGTGCATCTTTGGACGTAATGGAAACTTGTGAATCACTTGTGGGTGGGGATGCATGATATTATCAGCATGGTATCTGTATCGGCCGATATTAGCGATAAGGTTAAATATCGTTTATTGGCCATTCCATCAAAATAACTCAAGGCTTATTTGAATTTCCCATGCTCTGTTACACAATTTTTGTAGCAAATAAGCCTAAATGTTCTGACAAAATGTAAGAAGCTGTGTAAGAAGCTGACAATATTTTTTGCACTTTGGATTTTATATGCACATAGCAAAATTCATAGAGATTTGAATTTACCATTAAGACAGTATAACCACATTTTGGGCTTCTGTTTTAAGTTAATTTTTAATTCAAGAAACTGTCAAGTTATTAATGCACTACTACTTATGCACTTTTCACTTGTCGCTTGTGAACAGGCTGAGTTTAGATTTGTGAAAATTTACAAATTGGCACTGTTTGAGTGTTGTCATTGTGTTAGAGAGAGTAAATATCATGAATAAATTTGACATTAAACATAATCCAAGTTGAAGTGTCAGACCCCTTTTAGGCATCTGCATTTGGTAGCAGGCCAAACTGACAAAGACCGTGCAGAATAATGTAGTATTTTAATTCCACAGCAGAGAAAGCTATGTAGTCTCTGTAAGTAGGAGAAAAAATATTAGTATTGGTATTGGATATCGCCCAAAAATCCAATATCATGCATCTCTACTTGCGGGGTTGATTTTGGAAGCCCGCAGAGCACAAAATGACAACTTTATGCTGTCATATTAGATTACATATTTTTGATTTTAAATATTACGTATTAGAGAGGGTTTAAAAGCATAGGAGGAAAGTGAAAGAAGACGAAAATAGAAAAGAATGAAACAGGAAAAGTAGAAGATTCAGTGTGTGAAGCAGTTTTACTGATGAGAGGGGAGCAGGCCTAAACTGTGGTTAATATCCTGATGATTGTGAGAATATTACGATTCACCGTTGATTATTTGTTTCACATTTGTAGCATGTACAATTTTCTATCCACTGACTTAACACTCTTTTAACCCAACTCTAACCATCCCAACATTTTAACTTGAATCCTAATCTCAAATAGGATTCAAGGTTCTTTACTGTCATTCACAATGCATGTGGTACATGAGGTGGAACAATATTCTGTACACAGTGTCGCAGTTACATCCAACAATATCAAAAATATAAAGTGTAAAAACAAACAGTAAATAAGGACCTAAGATATTTATACGCTAAACGCACGCCCAATGGTACGCTAAAAGATCTAAGATATTCGCTAGTCACTAGCAGTGCAAAACATGAACAGCAGCAGAACAGTTCTCATAGGTTCAGTTCAGCTATAATTTACACGCTGAATGTGAGCACTAACTTAATGAAAACGCTAAGCACTAATATACAAAAACAATACGCTGAACACAGCAGCAAATAGGAAGTGTTACTCTAAAACCTATAAGTGTTAATAGCAAAATTTTAAGAAAGATGTCACGCAATGGATAGCCCCCTGAGCGTGTGTTCAGATTGACTCTCAGCTACTACCAAACCAAATTTGAACTTAATATCTGTGTATTTGATGAGTTACTGCCATTTTTCCCTACTGCCACTGTCAATTAGATTTGGCACCCTTATTAAATCGGAGCGAACCCAAAAGTAAATCAGTTGAAGAAGTCCATCCAGTGACCACTTTCTGCAGGTTTCATTAATATCCGTCCAGTTGTTCATGAGATATTTTGCTAACAGACATAGTTGACTGTAACAGTGAATGGCAAATTTTTGAACACAATCATAGGCGCTCAAAATGTGAGTTGGGACAGACTCTCAGCTACTACCACACCACACTTTAGGTCATTATCTGTAAAATTGGCTGATATGGCCTGTGTGTATTTTAACATTGGTTAGTTGTGGCGGCCATCTTAAATCAATTGACTTGAATCAGACGATGTTCATCCATGTTATTCGACTCATGTGTGTCAAAAAAAAAAAAAAACTAAATACTTTCTGCCTGTTGATATCAGCTGTTTTTCAACTGTCTCTGTTTTGATACAATCTGTGTGGTAATTAAGTGCTTCTTTGTTTATTTATTGTTCAAATATGAAATATATAAAATATAATATGTTTATATATATAATCTGTGTTGTAAAGAAGCTGATGTTCTGTTTGATCACTCGTGGGTTCAATATCTACTTTGTTTAATTTTGTCATGACGCACTTAAACGGCTGCCATGGTCTTTGATTGGGTTGCTAAGCAACAAACATTGTTTACCGGGTAAACAGACAATTAAAGTGCTTCATTAAGATACATCCAGTTTAATTGGAAGTGATTAAACTGTTATGTTTGATCTAATTCTGATAAAACTTTTTTCCATAAATTTATCAATTAAAAAAAAAAAGGTTTTATTTTGACAGGTTGCATTTCAGCTTTGAACATACTTGAATGGAATAAAACATTTTGCATAGATAAATTTTGTTAAATATAAAAACAGCATGTAGAAACATTTTCTAAATCTATAAAATAAACAAGTGAAGTTTGCTTTGCTGTGAAATAGTTTAAAACCGTTTTGCTGTGCATCTCTGCGGCGCTAAGAGAAGATGTTTTTGTCTCCACTGTGGCTCTGAACATTGAATTAAACACATTATGAATGAGAACTTTTAAATAAAAGTTCTCATTCACAATGTGTATAAAATGCGCTATAAAAATATTGTTTTTAAAGACGCAGTGCAGCTGTAATCGAGCATTTGTTTTTCTTATTTTTTATTGGGGGGAGGAGTGGAGTTTAAATGGATGAGACTGGAGCCAGAGGAAGTAGGAAAAACTATGAGAGTCGTGGAGATGGAGACAAATGCAGGCCAGAGAGATGATGATGGTGGGGCGGGGGTGGGGGGTTGAGATGGAAACAAACATTAACTTTTAATGTTCTTTATTTGTGGATAGAAGGAGGGAAGGAGGAGCAAGTAGAGGAGGGTGCAGTACAGGAGGGAGGAGGGAAGTACAGAGAGGCTGAAGGAGGAGGAGGAGGAGGGAGGGAGGCTGTGTGTCGGGAAGCAGCGAGGATCGACTCACACTCCTGATCGTATTCCTCGGATCAAATCATGGAACATGATGGTGAGTTTCCTCCTTTAAATAAAAAGGCGCTCTTCCCTCTTTCTCCCTCTCTCTGAGCACAAACAGAATGAATCTGTTCTTCTTCGGACACTCTGAGCTTCACTCCTCACCTGTTTCATGCTGATTCTTTCACTTAAGAGCAGAGCAGAACAAACATGGCATTCTGTTTTAAAGAGTTCACTTGGAACGTGTTCTTCACACTGCTGTCAGAGAGCGCTGTCATTTGCCTGGAACTTGTTTTTCTTGTGCTCCTTTTCCTTGTTTCACATGTTGCAGTAAATATTCAGCCACAAAGTGTACAGGAGTACATGAAAGATAAACGCTTGTCATGCATTAATAATTATACTATAGATCACTTAATACCATTTCTCTTGTTTTGTCATGTCAACAATGTTTTAACACACTCTTTGGCAAAGCTGGTTAAGCAACAATAGTTGTGTGCTTTGTTTTGGTTGTGTAAGTCTGCCCACACTGACATCACAGCCCTTTGGTTTCGCTCATAAAAAGGAGAAAAATCAGTTCATCTGATGGCAGCTAATTTGTTCTGAATGTCTCTTCAGAGAAGAAGAAACTGGTTTCAACTAATAAGTCCCAGCATGCTTGGCTGATTGCCAAATTGGGTGTGTTGGACCAAGTGATGATGATACATGAGTCAGTCAGTCAGTCAGTGCCGGTTATATTAAGCTCTTGCTATCTCATATAGTTTAATTATTGTTTGCAGAGGTTGTCAGAACATATTAGCGTGTTTATAAGCTGAAGCTTGGCAAATGATCCATACTTATGGAGCACCTTTTTAATCCTATATTGGCCTTGTAATGTGTCAGCTGTTGTTATCACCTGCTGCCGAGGGCGATAATGTTTTTGCCTGTGCGTGTGTATGTGTGTGTGTTTTGCTGTCTGACCCGTTACTAGAATACAGTATCTTATGAATGGGCAGATTTGAATGAAATTCTTAAACGGAGGGACATATCCCACTTTTTAACTTTAGATGTCACTCCCATTCAAAATGGCTGCCACAGCTAAGCCACCTTTACTGACACAAAAACAGCTATAGCTCAGCCAGTTTTAGAGATATTGAGTTAAAATTTGGTGTGGTAGTAGCTGCGACCCATCCGCAACTCATTTGTTGATTATTCAGAATCAGAATCAGCTTTATTGTCAGTGCACCAAAGCACAACGAAATTATATTTCGTTACAGCTCGTCTGAGAAAAACATAAACAGACATGGGGAGACAGAGGTGTCTGAGGCTGCGGCCTCAGGAGGTGCTGCCCTTTTTATTTTGAAAAGGAAAAGAGAAACATGAGGGCAGGAATAAAAAAAAAAATTGCACTGTGTCCTAAATGGGACACAGTGTGAAAGTTGCATAAAAAGGCCTCAGCACAGAGACAGCAACATACTGGTGACATCAGAATACAGTTATGCATGAGGAAGGCCGACGAGGTGGTGAGTTTGTCCATGGACACTGCTGGATAGTTCCATAGTCCTCATAAGAGATGGTGCAGTGTCTATCAGCCAGCTCAGCTCTGACACAGGTCCACAGATGTCCTCAGGAAGGGAGCGGGTACGGGAGGTCAGAGAGCAGAGCTTCTTGTTCACATAACATCCAAGAGAGTTTGGGATAGTTGGCCAATTTAAGGCCGACACAGGGGAGTCAGTTTCTGATGACAACAGTTATTTAGGGTCAGGTTGACTCTGCTTGATTTGTCTGCCTTCATAGTTCTTCTGGCACATCTCAATGGTGTCCCTAAACAGCCGGATTTTGTGGTCAGCACCACAGGGCTAAACTTGTAGTTTCTCCACAGTCGATTCCCTTTCGCCCCTGAGTTTCAGGAGCCGCAAGTGGTCTGCAATTCTTAGAAATCGCATCCAGCTTACGGCTCAGCTCACACCGCATCTGAGTCTAAAGGCTCCCCCATAGTT